>APFE031398884.1:280315-318124 GCA_000404065.3 Pinus taeda
CATCTATTGAATCCGAAGGAGATTCTTTCCTTTCTTCTACAGGGAGACAGATTGTAATTGAAGAAATAGAATCACCTGAGGAAGAAGGCGAAATTGCTCCCCATTCACCCTTGGTAGAGGAACCAGAGAACTTTGAGGTCTCTGAAGAAACTACCATGGCATTAGAAAGAGAAATCGGACTTGGAGGAGGTAGAGGTAGAGGTAGAGGTGGAGGAGGAAATAATGGAGGAGGTAGAGGTAACAATGGAGGAAATAGGAATGGAGACAATTCATTTGGATTTGCCATAGTCGATGATGACTCCTGAGCCACAATGAAAAACATTTCGCCATCCGTCCTCCCAAACTTTCATGGATTAAGAAATGAGGACCTTGAGACATTTCTATTTGAGTTTGAGGTCATATGTCGAACTTATGATTATCTGGAAGACGCTAAAAAACTCAAACTGTTCCCTTCATCATTGAAAGGGAAGGCATTGAAATGGTTCATGGGATTACTCACTCAACCCATTAGTTCTTGGAATGATGTGAAACAAACATTTTTGGATAGGTACCTGGACTATTGTATGCCCACCAATCACAAGGATGAGGTATTCAAGATGGTACAAAAAGAAGATGAAAATTTGGAGGATTTACTTGAAAGATTTCAATATAATTTGAAAAGAGCAAAAATGAGTAACTTGGATGAGGAAACCTTCAAAGCCCTTCTATTAAAAGCCATTAGAGATGAATGGATAGATATTTTGAACATGATGGGAAAAGGAGACATATCTCGACTTCCACTTCATGATATAGCAGAGCTATGTGTTCATCTCTCACGGGGAAATCTAAAACTCAAAAAGGGCCTAGAGATCCTTCTCTCCTCAGAGCAAACAAATCTGCAACTGGATCGGTAAGTAGGGCTGAGATTGGCAACATTCTTGATGAATTCAAAACTGATATCTTAGGAATTCTTAGTGAGAAACTAGACACTCTTAAGATCCATAATAAACAGCAAGCAGAAGCTGAAGCTTTAGCTATCTTTTGCCCGAAATGTAGAAAGAAACATTCTCTAAGGGAATGTCCCTTGGATGCAAAGGTTGTAGAAACATGTGCAATCTGTTCAGAGAATCATGAAACCAAGGATTGTCCTTCAATCCCTGGCCTCAAAGTTTTCTTTCAGGAAGATACAAGTACCATTGAGTCTCTCTGTTTTGTTGCAAGGAGACCTTGGCAGGGGCAACAAAATCAAGGGTTTAACCACTCTATGAATTTTCAACCCCCACCAAATTGGAATCCTTGGAAACAACCTTGGTCCCAACCTTAAAATCCTTTTCAATCATGGATACAAGGTATGCAAAATCCTTATGGGAGATTTGCTCAGTTCTATCAATATCCTCCATCTTTTCAAAACCAACAAGCTCCACAACTTCCAAATCAAAACCCACAACTATCATTGCCATTTCATCAACAGCAACCCTCTCAATAGAATCCAAATTCTCAACTCTTGCTCCAACAAAAGTCAAATCAACTTCCTTCTCAGCCATTGCCAAACCCCAATAATAAAAACCCTGAAAATGCTTTCATGATGGAAGGTCTACAATTTCAATATCCTGCCTATATGATTGTTCCTCTCAATGATGTACAACTCAAATCAGGTAGAGTTCTAGATAAACCTTCTATAGATGTTCAAAAGCAAAGCATTTCTGAGGAAGATTCTCTTGAAGCCAATAAGGGTTCTGAAGCACCTCTTCAAAACTCAAGCACTAAAAAAGGAAAAGAAAAAGAGTTAACCCCCACAACTCCTATAGTTGAGCAACCTGCATCTTCATCCACACCTCCTGTTCCTGAAAGATTACAAATTGACAAAGGAGTGGAAAAACAAATCTTGTTGCCTGATTATGACTTTCTAGATGAATTGAAGAATGTTTGTATCAAGATTCCCTTGTTACAAGATATTAAAGAAATTCCTATTCTAGCAAGGATAATAAAGGAGTTAAGTCTTAAAAGACCAGGAAGGAAATCGAGAGATACAAGAAAAATCCACCGGGTAGGAAAAATTGCAGATATCATGATGGGAAAAGTTACTATGCAGAAGTATGTAGACCCTGGTAGTCCAATTGTTAAAACAACTATAAATGGGGTAGAAATTCCAAATACTTTGATTGATTTAGGGGATGCTATCAACATCATGAGTAGACAGACTATGGAACAACTAAAACTTCCTAACCTTCTTTTTACACCTACTTTATTACAACTTGCAGATCGCTCAATTATTAAACCAGATGGTGTATTAGAAGACATTTCAGTCTCCTTAGACTCTTGGGAATATCCAGTGGATTTCATGGTTTTAACCCCCAAGAGTAATTTAGGTGGACATCCTCTCATCTTAGGAAGACCTTGGCTAGCGACAGCCGATGCTTTTATCAGTTGTAGGTCTGGGGATATGTACATTTCTGATGGTAATTCGACAAAGAAGTTCAATCTGTATCCTCCGGCAAAAGAGATTACAGAAATAGGAGATAATGAATGGATTGATGATGAAGATACTATACAACCTGTCTTTACTATTTCTGAGATCAATGAAGATAGTCAAATTCTAAATACATTAGAAAACTTTCAAATATTTTCAGAATATGACCGCACACAATTTCAGTTAGATTCTGAGATTGAGTATCTATCATCTAGACAAATGTCTCTTTTCTCTATGGAAGAATTTGGAAGTTCCGCCATTGAGATCTTTCCAGGAAAAACATTGAATATCAATAAAAATTTGGAAAAATCACAACAGGAAGAACTGACCAAAATCTTGCAAAAACATTCTACTGCATTTGCATGGGAGTATACCGATATGAAAGGTATTGATCCTAAGACTTGCATTCATCACATTTACATTGAGGAAAACAGTAGACCAATCAGACAACCTCAAAGAAGGATGAATCCAAACCTTAGGGAGATAGTGAAAGAAGAGCTCCAAAAGTTACTTAATGTGAACTTCATTTATCCAATTTTAGATAGCCGATGGGTTTCTCCTTTGGTTATAGTACCTAAAAAGAATGGTAAATGGAGAGTTTGCATTGATTACAGGGAATTGAACAAAGCAACCTTGAAGGATCACTTTCCTTTACCCTTTATTGATCAAGTATTAGATACTTTAGCACACAAAAAGTATTTCTCATTCTTGGATGGTTTTAGTGGTTACAATCAGATTCAGGTAGTACCTGAAGATCAAGACAAGACCACATTTACTTGTCCATGGGGAACTTTCGCCTATCGAGTACTTCCTTTTGTATTATGTAATGCACCCGCAACATTCCAAAGGGCAGTACTAGGAATTTTTTCTGATCTAATTCATGATTGTGTAGAGGTTTACATGGATGATTTTACAGTTTATGGTGATTCATTTGAAGAGGCATTAGAGAATTTGGAAAAGGTTCTTATCAGGTGTAAGGAGACAAACCTTTCATTAAGTCATGAGAAATGTTTTATGATGTTTACTGAAGGGATTGCTTTAGGTCACCATATTTCAGGAGATGGAATTAAGGTTGATAGATCAAAAGTTGATGTCATCTCCAAGCTATCGATTCCAAATTGTCAAAAAGATGTTAGAAGTTTTCTTGGGTTTACTAGTTATTATAGAAGATTTATTGAAAACTTCACAAAAATAGCATCTCCTCTCTTTAAATTACTCACAAAGGACTATGAATTCAAATTGGATCCTGATTGTCAATCTGCATTTGAAGCTTTAACAACTAGAATATCTGAAGCACCCATTTTGAGAGGACCAAATTGGAAACTTCCTTTCCATATTTCCACAGATGCTTCAGATACAGCTCTAGGAGTTGTGTTGGTTCAAAAGGATTTAGTTCCTTATGCCATTTATTACACCAGTAAAAATTTGACTCCAACTGAGTTAAACTATACTGTAACTGAAAAAGAGTTCTTAGTCGTTGTTCATGCAATCAACAAGTTTAGACACTATATAACATGCTATGAAACTTTTGTCCATACTGATCATTCTGCCATTAGATATCTCATGAACAAACCTGTTACCAATGGCAGAGTCACAAGGTGGCTTTTACTTTTACAAGAATTCAATATTACTGTGTTAGATAGACCAGGGAAACAAAATACAGTAGCTAATTTCTTGTCTAGAATCCAAAATACTAACGAAGATTCTCCCGTAGAGGATAAGTTTCCAAATGAATATTTGTTTGCAGTAACTACCAAGGCTCCTTGGTATGCAGATATTTCTAACTATTTGGTTACAAGGAAGCTACCTCCACACTTATTTCCTAATGAAAAAAAGAAAATTATTCAGGAGAGTTCACATTATTCATGGATTTCTAATGAATTGTTTAAAACAGGGCTAGATTGTGTGATCAGGAGATGTGTTCGGGAAGATGAAATGCCTGACATCCTCAAGGCATGTCATGATGAACCTTGCGACAGACACTTTACTGACAAGAGGACGGCCTATAAAATCCTCTCTTTAGGATATTATTGGCCTTCTCTCTTTAAAGATGCAAAACAATATGTCAGAAGATGTGACAGCTGCCAGAGAGTTGGGAGACTGACTCTTTCAAATGAAATGCCACTACAACCACAGGTACTCATTGAACCCTTTGAAAAATGGGCTTTAGATTTCATTGGACCAATTAATCCACCATCTAGACAAAAGAAATATATATTGGTTTGCACTGATTATGTCACTAAATGGGTAGAAGCCAAGGCATTATATTCTGCCACTGAAAATTCAGTTGTTCAATTTCTTTTTGAGGATATTTTTACTCGTTTTGGTGTCCCAAGAGAAATTGTGACAGATCAGGGAAGTCAATTTACATCGAACTTGATGGAGAAGTTGATGTAAGAATATAAAATCAAGCATAGAAAATCTACTCCTTACCATCCGCAAGCAAATGGTCAAGTGGAATCTACAAATGAAGTCCTTGAGAGCATCATCACCAAGACTATTCATCTGCATAGAAGAGATTGGGTAGAAAGGCTTCCTGAAGCCTTATGGGCCTACAGAACTACATGGAGGAACACAATAGGACATTCTCCCTATGAACTTGTTTATGGGAAAGAATTCCTGCTCCCCATTGAGTTTCAAGTCAAGACCTTCAAGATGGCAGTTCAGTTGGGGATGAATCTATTAGAAGCCCAAAAGCACAGAATGGAGCAATTGAATGAGCTAGATGAGATCAGACAAGATGCAATCCTAAGAACTGATCTAGTTCAACATCAAAGAGCTAAGTGGCATGACAGATATATTAAAGAGAGAAAGTTTCAAAAAGGAGATTGGGCCTTACTGTTTGATTCCAAGTTTAAAGACTTCAAAGGAAAGTTTCAGACTCATTGGCTTGGGCCATATGAGATTGATAAAGTCTTTGATAATGGAGCGGTAAGAATCAAAGCCATTGATGAATCTCAGACTCTTCTTATTGTGAATGGCCACCGAATGAAAGTTTATCATAAGCCACTTTCTAGAGAAGAGTTTGTCAAAATATTTCAAGAAAATTCTGCAATAAGGCTGGTGGAGAAGAATCCTTCTCCCCTATCAGCCTGATCTTCGTTTCTTGTGGTTTCTAAAAAAAAAAAAAAAATGTATAAGCCTGAAAACCAATCATGGATTGGAAGTCTTATACAGAAAATATGGGGTGAAAATCAGGGGCACCTGATGCTCCATATTTTCCAAAAAAAAATCTCCTCTCATGTTTCTTCCATCTTCATTCCATCTCATCCACTCATTCCATTTCATTCCACTTTCATTCCATTTTCATCATCATTCTCACTCCATTCTCACTCCATTTTCATTCCATTCCATTTCATCAATAAAGTCCCCTGCTCAGGACTACTTTTCATTCAGCTATTTTCCTCTAAACTATCTTTGTGCAGATCAGGGGGTGTTATTTCAGTTTCCGTAGCTGGCCACCATTTCCACAGCTGGAACCTGTTTCCGCATCTAGAAACGATTTCCGCAGCCAGCATCACTCTGTTTCAAAATAAAATCAATTGTTAGTGCCAAAATCATGCAATGCAAGTGTACGTGAGCTAAGGACATAGGGCATCATCAAAATATCAAGAAGAAGCAACTGGTTACAAATTTTAAGCAAAAAAATGACAAGTGTCCAAAGGTATGATCAAAACTCTCTATCAAACAGCACTTCAAGTCATAATTATGTATAGTTATTAACCCATGATCAGTTCTTCTATGTGTAATGATTTAATGAACCCCCCACTACCATTCCTATTCCGTAAGGCCATCCCATACACCTTGCATTCACTCACCTTAACGGTCTTATGATTACCCGAGTTCAAAATCAAAAATGACTCTACTTCTATTTATGACTCGTACTCCTAGACGTGACCTATTGTATTACGGCTCTTACAAGCCATAATTCACGCAGCCGTCTATTTGAGACGTGTAGACCTCACATGCAGTCACCTAAAACTTGGGAAAAGCAAGTCGTTACTCCACTCATGCCATAACCATCTCCGCATATACTCATGTTCATTCCATAAGTTTGATCATGGTCACCCCTGCTCACTTGTTATTCTTCCTGTGATCCAAGCATTTCCTCTGTTTCCAACTGCAGTCAATACGCTTTGCTTGATGCTGTGACTACAGCCACTGCAGTCATTCTAAAACTCGATTACAGCTACTTTAGTTTCTCCTAAAAACTCTGTCACAGAGCTACTCTTCCTTAAACCCTCATACGTAGATAAAAACCCTTAGTGAATTTAAGGCCGAGAATGGGCAAACTGCTAAGAGCTGAGTCGGAAGGATCAAAGTACTTAGAAGGTTATGCCCAAGTCAAAGAGTTGTTAAAGAAAGCCAAATGGCTCCGATTTATTCAAAAATTCAAAGGGTATAATAAGGAAGTAACTAAGACCTTTGCAAGGTCCTTTAACGGACAGACAACAGAGGTGGGAAACTTAAAGTTTGCGGTGACCGAGGCCACAATTACAGTAGCCACAGGCCTACCTCTAGACGGAGAAAGATGGTTCAAAAATAGGAGCGTAGATGACCAAGTCTGGAGAATGATGTTGCGCAATCAAGGTATGGATACCACCGTTTTCACCCGAGGTATCCCTGTCAATGTATTGAAAGAAGAATGGTCTGGTTTGTTGTTGGTTATATAGAAATTTATTACATGTGAAGGCCGTTTGGGCTCCATGTACATGCACCATGTGAGGTTAATGATGAATTTTATGGATGGACATGTTATCAATTTACCACATTTTCTATTAGCAAGTTTAAAGAAAATGAGCATCACGGTTCAAAAGCATGTGGGAAACATTGAGCCCCATCTCTATCACCACGGGCTCATAAGAATTTTAATTGAGGAGAAGTTAAAGAAATTCAAGGATACTTGGGATCAATTTCTAACAAAGTACTACTTCCAAGAGCCAGCTGAAGCCTCTGGAAGTAGTCCATCAAAAATCCCAAGAAAAAGTAGGAGGGATAAAAATGCTACAGCTCAAGACTCCTCTCTTAAAGAAATTGAAGAGACTGCCCATAAAGAGGAAGAAGACCAGCCCAAGAACAAGAAACAAAAGAAGGAAAAGGGCAAAGTAATCACTCAAGAAATCTCTCCATCACCTGAAAAATCATTGGAAGAGGACTACCAGCCTTTATCAGAAAGGCTAGAGGATCTCAAAGCTGCTGCCTTGGCTAAAAAACAGCAAAAAGGGAAACAAAGTGCAAAGAAGACAGTTGTGAGTTCATCCTTGAGAAGAAGCTCCCGATTAAAAGGAAAATGGAAGAAAACAAAGGGAGAACAGTCCCACATCATTTACTTGAGTGAAGAAATACTTGAGAAAACACCAGAACAGCCAAGCCTTGACATAAGCCCCCCACGAGAGGAAAGTCCTTTTCGGCAATAAGGAGCAGGCTATCCTCCTCCACAAAATTTTAAGTTCAAACAAAGAAAATCACCTGATGTGCATCCTAACCAGCATGAGGTGTACAATTACCTGGAATCTCTAGAGCAATCAGCTGCAGGGCCTAGAACTTCTTTGCCACTTGATGCCCAGGTTCAGTCTCTAAAACAAGAAGTGTTTGAACTGGAAGTCCTAAATAGGCACATAATACAAGAAAATGAAACACTCAAAGAGCAAGGTAAAGTGGACAAAATGGTCCATGACAATACCATGCTCCATTTAGGACTGTTGCAGAAGAAGAATAGAAGACTGAAAAAGAGATGCAAGAAGCTAAGCAGGGCTCTAATTAATCTCAAGTTTAAATGTCTGGTTAGAAAACCAAGGATGATGATGTCAATGGCATCAAGGAAAAAGAAAAGAGGACTAGATATCCTTGCAGAGGCCTCGGAGCATGTAGATTAAAAGGGAAATCACACAGTTTTGGTTGCATAAGGACATGCAACACCTTCACAGTGGGGGTATGTTGAGCCTCAACCTTGCACCTTCCTACACACCCTCTTAACCCTCATACTCCACTCACTTCACTCATCCAGTGGTTGAATCATTGCATTATAGTTTAAAAAGGATTGTTTATATGGTTTTCTAACTATACTGATGCCTGTTGTTTGGTTTAGTCTTTTGTTCATGCAGCTGCGGAAACTTGTCAATTTCCGCAGCCAGCACAGGTTTCCGCAGCCCGCACATGATTCCGCAGCCATTTTGTTAAAGGTTGTGCTCCAGGTGTCTTCTGAAGGAATGGGCCATATGGGCAAGCTCCAGATGGAATGTACATGGATCGTGTCCCTTTGAACCGGCCAAATCATCATTTTGAAGCCGTGGTCAACCTAAGTCAAAGACGTGGCCAACCGAAGAGTCCAGTGGTGGCACGTTACTGTTAAAGGCACGTGAATGATACGTGGCCTAGTTCCCAGCTCACGGAGGCTCCAGCGCACCTAAGGATTGTTTTTGAACAACGAATCTAATAGTCCACCACTCCAGGATTTAAGAAGCATAACGACAATTAACTAGATCTCGGCTCATGAGATCTACGTGTCCATGGCACGCAGTTAATAGCCTAAGTAGTTGATTAGTTAACTGTAGGACTTTTACATTATAAATAACGCGTTTTCAAACGCTGTAAAGAGACTTTTGATGCATAGAATTTCTGAACTATTATGTAATTTCCGCACGCTGTTGGTTATACCACCCCACTGTTTTACATGTTGCTGATTTGAATACATGAGTAGACCGTTCTGAAGATAGTTTTGAGATCACTTGATTGGCTGAAGTGGCAGAGGGCCCCTGCATACTGAAGCCCTGTAAAGTATTTGTTTAGTTTCTTTATGCTTCTATTTTGTCATTAGTTTGTACATAAGATGTTTTGCTTTATGATTTCTGCTGTTTATATATTTGTCTTTATAAACTGATCAGTGTTTTTTGCAGGTCCTTTTAGGTAGCCCGGGCAATCTTTTATTTTCTTTAATAACTTTTAGCATATGTGATCATCTTGTCCTGCCTGCTAACCTTTATTTTCTGCAATTTACATTCAGCATTGTCCTTTTCAAATTGTTATTTGTTTATTTCTTTTTCTGTTGAATTAGATATCATACTACTTAATAATTTTATGATTTCTTTCTGTGGTCAATGACTATATCAGCAGGAGATCAGAAGATCACTAACGGTGGTGTGATTTAAGTGTCATATTACTTACTCATAGTTGTTTTCCATAAAGTAGATTGAGTTGAATGGTAAAGAACTAAAGGAGTCTAAGTAGTGTGATTAATTCCTTTTTATATTTAGTTATCATATTGCTTGTTATGTTCTTAATTACTTCCCCAAGGTAGATTGAGCTAAGGGGTAAAGGATTTGAAGAATCCAAGCAATGTGATTAGTTTCCTTATGCAATTTATTTTTCTTTAACAGTTAAATATCATATTGCTTGTTATGCTCATGATTACTTCCCCAAGGTAGATTGAGCCAAGGGGCATAGGATCTAAAAATCTCAAGTAGTGTGAGTTAGCTGCTTTATTTTAGTTTGAGTTGTTTTCCAAGTTTTTGCTTTCTTTTCATTTTCAGCAGCAAGGATACTGGGCCATTGCCATTAGTTCGCTTTTTGATGATTGGTTTTCATTGATTTCATTTAGTTATTGTAAAGCTTTCTTTTGAGCATTTTCAAGATTAAAAATCAACACCATTCACACTCCACACACTTCACACTTCACTTTCATCATCACACATTAAGAAAAGAAATAAAATCCAAAAACAAACTAAAAAAGCTTAAAACGACAAAAACTTAAGAAAATGGTTATCTAAGTACATATAGTACACCTCACTTCGTCAGTCTACGAACCCCGGGTTGACAATATAAATAGCAATTTAGATCACACTAAATTGACCAAACATTCCTCTTTGTGAGGACTCTTCTAACTTCCAAAATTGTACCTATCCTATTAGGTATCTCTAGTTCTTGCAGCTCATACTTGTTCTTGAAGTTGAGGAAATGAATGATCCTTGCAACCTCCTCTAGCATATCCCCAAGTTCTTATTTAACTTTTTGAATGGCTTTTGTAGCGCGCTTTATCAAATCCATATATTAAAAAATAACCTGAATGGATGGCCAAATATCATTGACAGAGTCAATGATATTTTCCCACAGTTGTTCCTTAGCCTGACCTAGAGGTTCATTCAGTGTCAGCTCTTTCTCCAAGGTTTTGATTCTTTCAGTCATCCTTCTGGCCTTCTATTGTTCTTCTTTGTGCATGATTTGGGCCAATTTGTAGTATGTTTCTAGGCTTGTGACTTTCTCCTTAATTTTGTTCATCTCATTGGTCTGAATGGACATCTCTTCCATTTCTTTGACCAACCTGTTTGCTTCATCACCTGTGGAGCCTGTTGTTGTTGATCCTGTTGCTGATGTAGTTGTTGGTAGTGCAGTGGCCATTGGAGCAATGGAAGCTAAGGATGATACCAATATAGAAGGTACAACAATAGTAATTGTTGGAATGACATTTGCTGGAGCATTATCCAAACTAGCTTGTTTGAGCTGCATCAAGCTATCTAGTTCTTTCTCCATCTCCTTCAACTGATCATTTAGTTGTAGCACTAGGTCCATCATCTCTTCATGATTGGTCTGAATTTCCAGGACCTCCTTTGTTAGTGGGTGTTGTGAAGGAGGCAGCTTAAGCTATTTCTTGAGGGATGCAATGTCCTCATTATTCTCTTTGATTAGTTTCTTTATGGCCTTAATATCACTTGGGTCATGGCCCAGTTTAATGATCAAATCCTCCAAGGATTTTATCC
The DNA here is from genome assembly GCA_000404065.3 of Pinus taeda. NCBI lineage: Eukaryota > Viridiplantae > Streptophyta > Pinopsida > Pinales > Pinaceae > Pinus > Pinus taeda. The sequence goes on from APFE031398884.1 coordinate 291,518, forward strand.
TAGTGCCTTTGGCCTGTGAGGAGGCCTTCTCTAATTTGTACTAGGCTGTCACATTGCCCAATGACTCCTGCAACTTGTAGGCTTCCATGGCCTTTCCTGTGAGGGTGGAGTAAATCATTTTTGTAGCTTGCTTATGGAACACTATCTGATCAATTGAATGAACATCCCTGGCCAACACTTCAAAATTTGTCTTCTTGTAATCTATTGAGGTCTTTGGTTGTTTTATAGTGGGCTACAAAAATGAAACTTGCATTTTCCCTACTGTGATGTCAAAGGCTGACATTAGTCTGGTTTGGTTTGGTGGTGTAAGCTTGAGGTATTGGGCATATGTCTATGCCTTAAATTTTTCATTCCTCATCTTTATCTCTTTGAATCTATCTTTGATATCCTTTTCCTTGTCAACTGGCCTGACAAAGGAAGAAACCTCCATACTCTTTTGTCTCTCTATCATCTGTGTGTTGGAGATTGATGGATGTTCTGTTTTACGTGATGTAGTTGTTTTGTCACTTCTATGTCCCATTGCCTCAGTGTCAGTTATTTCCTTTGGAGCAATTGTCTCCTCTTGTTCAAAGAGAGGATTCAACTTGGGCCTCTTGCTTGGCTCAAACAACTCATCAGTGGTCTCCATGGCAGAGCTAGACGTCTCCTCCCTGTTCCTCTTAGGATTCTTATCTTCATTTCTTGGTATCTGAAGGATAAGAGGAATGTTCATTAGCTCCCCTTGTTCTGGAACCTGCAGGAAAGAGTTGTGATGAAATTGTCTTTCAAGATCAATGAGTGTGTTCTCTACATCCACAACAGTGTTGTCCATATCAGTCAAGGTGTTCTCCACCCACTCATCCTGGTTACCAAACTGTTCAATGTCAGGTCTTGGGTGGTGGATGTATGCTCCCAACTTGAGCTTGAGTCTAAGTTTAGCTATAACCCCCTGAGGGTCATACTTCCATATGAAGTTGTTTTTGAACTTCATCTTTTGTAGTAATCTGCCAGCCTCTGGTCTAGCCTCTCTATTGTTGTAAAGGAATGGGCCCAATTGGTTTTTCATTTTGAACTATTTTTTCTTCCTATAAGCTAGGAAGTGGACCTCATCAAAGTTGATGATTTGTCTGAAGTTTTCAAGAGAAAATATCCTCATAGGGAGGTATTTGGGAAACTTATAGGGGGCTAATTGGGAGCCATAGATTTTGATCTCAGTGTGGTTTTGGTAGAGGTACCAATCCCCACCTTGTTGTTCTTTGTTAATTGTAGCTATCTCTTGAGCTCTGAGCAAATTCTAGGCTGATTCTTATAAGTCAGTATGTTCATGAAAGGGTATGCAAAGGAGTCTATGAAGTCTTTTTAGGTTAATGCTATGGAAAATGTGTGGCCCAAGGGTGTCTAGTAGATGAATGATCTCTCCTTTCCCTTGGTATCCAGCTTCTGGATGCTCAAAGGGAACTTATTTGTCTGGTAGTACAAGAACATATGAAACAACACTGAAGAGTATTTGAAAGCTCTTTCAGTGGACAATCTAGTGAATTTTTCATGCATTCTGTCTGCAATGAACTGATCATAATCAAATATGATAACAGGAGGCTTTCCTGGAGTAAAAATGGACAAGAAGGCCAAGATTACCTCATCCACGTGATCATCTGTGGTATATCCAAGGATGCATGAGAGCATGATGATTATGTGCCTAGCAGTCTCTGAGAAAAAGGTGGCAGTATAGGGTGGGGTATTTGTAGGAGTATGGCACTCTTCAATGATAAAATTCTAGAAAATTTGCTTGATTTTCACCTCGTCTAATGTGAGGTACAAGTCCAATAGGTTTCTGATGGATAGAGGAGTTAGATTAGGGCTAGATAAGATTTGAAGCATCTAGTTGATTGACTCAAGTGTAATGGTGAATAATAACTCATGGTTTGGGGCAAGGATATCCCTTTGGCTAGGGATATAACAGGCATGACAAAAATGTACGATGTCTGGGAATGGGTGAGCTTCTGGGAATATTTACTTGGAAAAATTGGATTCCTAAAGGTTGATGTCATCATCATGGTTTAGGAACCTATCTTTACTCCAGCAGTGGAGATTTAGAAGGTGGCCTGGAGTAGCAGTGTCTTTTATTTGGAAATCCTTGTTTGCTAGGGCCAAATGGTCAATGTCCAAGTGAGGGGTTGAGACCGATCTGACATCTAGAGAGGTCTAGGTAGCCATGTTGAGGATAAAATGTGGGAATTAGGCTTGTACAGATTGTATAAGTGAAGCTTTGAATAGGTCTAAACAAAGATAGGGTATTGGCAATTTGCAAGTAGGGGTTTGGGTATTTCAGGGGGGGAACATTCTCAATTTAGGGGAAATCAATCAAATTCAGTTAATCATTTCCTGAATTCACTATACATTTTTAAACTGAGAGGGTCGTTGTAGTGTTTTGTTAAAATACCTAGAAATGGTGGTATAGGCTGAAAACTAGTGTGAATGGTGGCTGCAGAGGGTATCATGGCTTCAGTTGTGAACTGGAGGGTTGAATTGGGCTTCTAGAGAATGTTCGGGAGGCAGTTGGCTGTCAAATCCAGTTGCAGAGACTTAGGGTAGTGCAAGAAATGTTAGGAGGATTTCATAGGGAAAATGAACGAAAAAGGGTGAAAATGGGCGTCTTTTGCCTTTTAACTGGCAACGGTTAGAAATTGGAGAGGAATTTCATAATGAACAGTGATGGTTTTGGGCTTACACGGGGAGGCGGTTTCATTTCTCATCGCACTGCTTTTGGGAGTGGGATGGTATTTTCTTGAGAGTACACGAGTTAACAAGGAGATGCCATGTAGCCAAAAGGGGCCCAAACAAAACCATGAATCTCGGGCGCTCTCAAGCAGGTAAAGGTCAAGAGGTGAATGAACATGATATGGATGCATGCCATCATATCTGGGGGTGATAGATCTAATCGTTGTCTCACAATGAAGTTGCGCTGCGGGAGCAAGGACGAAGATTTGCGGGGCCCAGGGGTTAATTACAAATGATTTGTAATTAATTTGTGAATTAGCAGGCCGGGTTAAAAGCATAATGAATGGGTTTAAGGAGTGGGACCGGGGTTTATTAATTGCATTGAGGGGGTGGGTTAAAAAGGATTATATAGGGAAAAGTGGATTTGCGCAGTTAATTCAAATAAACCGAGAGGGGGACAAAACTTAGGAAATATGGGGTTTTATGTTTTAAAAGGGAGTATGTCGGGAGAAGTGAATTGGGGAGTTAATAAAGTAATGTGGGGCCGGGGGGGGGGGGTTTAAACTTAGGATAAGGGGTTTTAGCGGGTTTTTAGGGAAAATAGGGAAATTAATATGGGGAAAATGATCTTTTCAAAGGGGAATGGGTTTCACACTAGGGAAAAGGGCTTTTGGGTATGGGAATGAATTTTGGAGGGTAATTTTCTAGGGAAAAGTGTGAAACAATGGGGCAAGGGTAAAAATGAAGGGAAAAAGGGTATTCTAACCATCAATGATGGGATAAAGGGGAAATTAGTAAGCATGTAGTGGGGGATGAAATGAAGTGACGGGGAGTTAGCCAATTCAGCTTGTGAACATCCTTTCACTTTCAAAACTGCTCCTACACACTGAAACACATGATTAAGCATATGATAAATGTGCTTTTGTTTCAATGAAATTTGTACTTTTGCAACCTTTCTTCTACTTACCCTTTCCTTACCCTAACATTTTTTTTACTTTATTGGGTGCATTTAAGCTAGCAGACCCTTTCTTTCATTTTTCTTTTGAAAAGTAAACTATCTAATTCTAATCTTATATCTTCCAATGGCTTAGATTAAGCTTATGAGCACATTTTATTTCTCTACCTAACTACTGATCTGCCAAGATTAAACAGTTTGGTGAGATCTTTGATTCTATAACTATAAACATGAAATTTAAAACATGAAGTAGCCAAGATTAAGCAATTTGACTATCATGGGTTGTGGCATTTATGACAAGATGCACACAACCACTATTTTGTATAGTAAAGTAAAAAGTAGTGGCACTTAGACTTGCACACTTTCATGATCTGTTTTTGTTTGGGGTTCATATATTTTTTCACTTTTTTTATCTTTTCTTATTCTTTTTGTCCTTTGATATTCCTTTTAGGATATACCCTCTTTACATTTTTTAATCTTTAATATGGAAAACATTTGCAAAAAAGAAAAGGTATGTACAATATTACAAGATCAACTATAGCCAATTCAAAATTATGAATCCTATTAATAGAGGACCCTAACATGCTCAAGGCCATATATTGTACATGTAGTGGGATTTGTGAGTAGGTATATAAATAATCTAAGAAAAGAGCATTGCATGGCAGTGAAGTGGATTCTCAGGCATTTGAGAGGTACCAATAATCAAGCATCATGTTTTGAAGCTTGGAGGCTCAAACATTATTTTATAAGGATATGTTGATGCAGATATGGAAATGATAGAGATAATGGGAGAAGCACCATAGGGTACATGTTTACTATAGGTGGAACACCTTTTAGTTGAGTTTTAAAAATGCAAAATATTGTTGCATTTTCAACAATGGAAGTGGAGCATGTTGCTACTATAGAGGCTAGTAAAGAAACGATTTGGTTACAAAGGTTTACGGATGAGTTGGGCAAGAAACAAGAGATGAGAAAGTTATATAGTGATAGCCAAAGTGCCATTCATCTTGCAAAGAACTCAAAATTTCATTCCAAGAAAAAACATATACAACTTAGGTTCCATTTCATATGGTCATTTCTAGGAGATGGACAGTTGACACTAGAAAAGATACACACTAGACAAAATCATGCAGATATGTTGATAAAGGTGGTAACCAGGGAGAAACTGAGATGTTTTTTAGTTTTAATTCATCTTCAAGTATGATGGTAAAGATGAGAAATAGTTAGGTCCAAGTGGAGGCATTATCCAACAAGTGAAACAACGATGGAATTGATATAATTAGTCTCCAAGTGGGAGATTGTTGGGTGTTGAGACTTATTATCTTCCTGATTTTTTAGAGGTTTTTTTGTTTCAGCTATGGTTGGATCCCAGTCCCTAGCGGGGGGTGTTAGGGGAGCTTTGCCCTCCACTATTTTTTCCATGGGGTTCCAAAGGGTCGACTGCAATTATTTGGAGCCTCCACCCCCCCCCCCCCCCAATCAAGGGTTCAAGGGAAGTGCCCCTGAAGAAAAAATTAGATGAGAATTTGCCTCATAGTCAATATGGGTCGTTCATTAGATGAAATATATGATGGTATAAGTTATGCTAATTTAGGGTTTTTTCCCTAGAAGGAAACCTCAGTTTATATGAGGGAATTGTATTGTGGTTGTGCATTATTATTTTGTGCAAGAAAGAGAGAGGAGACTGTGTGAGAGCAAAGAGGAAATTACAACATATTTGTTGTAGGTTGTATCTCTTCATTTTATTGGATAATATAAAAGGAAGGACTGGTTGCTTCTTTGTGGATTTAGTCCAAATTGGGGTAACCACATATATATGTGTCTCTCTTGTTTTATGATTCTCTGTGTTTGTGTTTCTTCATTATTTTATGTGTTCCATTGCTCCGTTATTTGATTTGTAACACCGTGAAATAGGTGTACCTATAGTGGTGGAAGTCTATGGTTAAGTGGATGATCCTCGTGGGGAGCAAGGCCCTCAAGGTGATTATAATGACGCAAACTAAACTCCACCATGGTGGTGGAAAACTATGTATACAAAAACATAAAATAAATATCCTAAGGCTATTAAACATGAAAAAATAACACACATCTATTAAATTAAGGAGAAAGCATGCAAACAAAGAGATGAAAGGGCTCTTCTCATAGCCAAAGCTTGGTTATTTAAAGCCCAATTCGACTATCAATATATGGTTGGGACATTTACATTGGCCTCCTACTTAACGACTCTTACACCCAGAGAAAGTACCCTTAATTATGCACAAGAACCCTCTAGGAGAACTAAGTGAGTACTAATGAAAATTTTCCCCAAGTACAAGAAGAACATCCCCCTTGTTGTCACGCATGTAAGTTCCCTAATATTATGGAAAAGAAGGTTACCATGTATAGATACATAACTTAGTCAAGTAGTCAGTGGTCAGGTCTATGCACAAAGGCAAAGTATCAAGCCCGAAGCCTCCCTAAGGAGGCTCCCCGAGTATATGCAATCAAATGCCACCAAGAAAAAATAAAGTGGGTAGATCACTCCACTAGCCCTAATGTGACCTCCTGATTGAACCTTATGTTAGAAGGTAATCCTAGGAAATATGCAACTACAAATGGAATCTCCCTCCCTAGCTCAAGATTCTATGCTTATTTTAGTGGAATTGGATAGTTTACGTCAACGTTTTTCAAGGACCTAGAGCCTAAGCTTTTCTGGGTGTGCTACCATAGAAAATAAAAATATCAAATTAATTTTACTATGCATTGATTTTAACGACTCTTGATTAATTCGAAGGTATGTGGAATGCAAATTGTGTGGTGTTTTTGACTTTTCTTCAAGGAAATAATGCATAAAATTATCATGGAAGTTCTTATTTTTTATGAAACTTGCTTATGGGAAGGTAAGTTATTTTTTTATTATCTATATATATATATATATATATATATATATATATATATATATATATATATATATGAATACAATCCTTTCACCCTCTCATTTATCACTTATACATACAAACCATATCAGAACCATGAATGCAAGAAAACCATAAAATAAACCAAAGGAAACACACAAAATCCTTTCTAAAAACCAAAACCATAACAACAAGTGAGCATGCACTAAAAGGAAATATCCAATGATTCAGATACACTCACAAGAAATAAAAAAAGAAAAGGGTTTTGGGATACTGGTGGTAGAGAGGTATCTACCCCTCAATGTCTCCATTGGGAATCAAACTAAGGAGGATTAAAAACCCTAATAAAGGAAAACAAATCCACTTATTGGAGGTAGATATGATGGGTTTACATAGAAAGAAGACACAAGAAGACAAATCTAAATGGAAATCACAACTAGGAAAAAATATGTGCATGAAAACTAAAGAATTTGTAGGAAAAACCATGTCAAAACCCCTAGTTGGAGGATTCAATGCTATGTCATAGAAGAATGAGCACTAATGAGTAAACAACACTTTGGCGCAGAGAAAAATAGGGTGTTTTTAGAATAAACAATGCTTTTGTCTAAACTTCATAGGGGAACTAGTAGAGAAAAACCCAAAGCTTGAGATTTCAAGCACTAGGGCTTCAAATCATTGTTATTGTAGGACTCCTAAACATTGTACACTACTAAAAAAGTAAGAAAAAGTTGTTAAAATACTGTGAAAATCACTCACTCAAACTTTAATTCTATTTTCGTAAATATCTCACCTATAGGAGTAGATTGCCTTATTCCAACAAGCCTGACCTTGCCGTATTCATATGGTAAAGGTTACAGTAACTGTTATAGTGAACCAAATCCCACACACCTGTATGCAAATAAGGAAACAAAAAAGGGAAGGAATGAGGCACACCTTCCATTAAAAGAAGATGATGCGTGTTGCAGCTAGATTGAAATAACATGAAATATATTTTCTCCTCGCTTTCCTACACTAAAAATATGCACAAAATAACCTATTAACCAAAGCCAACACTACAACATCTATGAGCATTAGTGAATAATTGAAATCAAATGGATTATGGTAAAACCAAAAAGATACAATGATATAAAGTGGAAAAGAAACAACTAATTATATTATACCATAATGAAGAGGTACACCATTATTCATTCGTGATCCATACCCCTAGTCTCCTTCTCACCACAGTCCACTACTAGGATGAACAATGATAGTGGCTTTTTGAAAGGAAGCCTTTGGGTCCAAGTTCTATCAACACCTTGGTATGTAAAATTTATGTATCGAAATAAAAAATAGCATAGAAAGATTAGAAAAGATACATCAACAACTAGATAATAAGCCACCTCAATGGGGAAACCTCCCTTTACATCACATAAATGAAGAATTCTTGGATGATTCAAGTGACAAGGCCTCCTTGGTATATATAGGAGCCTAATGGTTAAAAGCAAATTAGGGCCTACATAATAGTAATAGTGTAAGGGCACAAAAATAACAATAGTGGATATCTATGGGGAACACAATAACAATATAGGGACTACACTAGTATTATAGGGACCTAACATGCCCCTCTCCTTCAAAAATGTGTTTTGCTAAACACTTGAGTAGTTATTGAAGCTTTTGTATAATATACTCATCATCCCATGTGGAATCTTCAACAAGTAACTTCTTCCACTTAATGAGATACTTTGAAATTGATTGATTTCATAACTACTGGATTTTTGTTTCTATAATTTATTCAGGATCCAAAATGATTTTTCTTTCCCTGTCAAATTATAGAAATATACTTCGAATTGAGAGCTTGTCATCTATAACCTTATTTAAGCATGAAACATAGAAAACTTAGTCTACTCATGAAGATCCAGGAAACTCTAGTTTGTGTGCGATAGTACCAATATTTTGTAACACCTTGTAAGGGTCATAGTGCTTGGGTGACAATTTTTTATCCTTCTTATCTTCCTTAAGGAACATTCGTTTGTATGGTTGTAGTAGCAAAAATACCCAATCACCCATGTTAAAAGTTATTTCACTATGATGTTGATCTTCTCATTATTTCATTCAATTATGCACCATATTCATGTTATCCTTTAAGAGTTAGAGAACAAGTTATTGATTCTTGATGTGATCTTCCACCACTTGAACATTATAATTTTATCTTAGAGATGATGTGATGGATGGCAAATGATATCCATAAAGCACCATAAATGGGGTCATTTTTTTTTTTGTATGGAAGAAAGTGTTATACCACCATTCTGCTAGAGGTAGCCACTTGAACCATTGTGTTTGTTCATGAGATACAAAGCAATGAAATATCCTTCCAAACATTTTTTCACTATCTCAGCTTTCCCATCATAATGAGGATGATATGATGATCTATGAGCTAATATATTACCTATACAAGAAAATAACTATGTCCCAAAATTTCCAATGAAAATGGGATCTCTGCCACTTAAAATAATGTTTGGGTTTCCATGTAGATTTTGAACTGTTTCCACAAATGCAGTATCAATTGTACAAAATTTGAAAGGATGAGATAGGGCACAAAAGTGTGCATACTTGGTAAGTCTCTCAACTACCACCATGATGACACTCTTTCCTTTGGACTTGGGTATACCTATGATATAATCCATTCAGACTCCCCCTAATGTTGACCTGGAATTGCTATTAATTGCAAATACTTGGGGTCTTAATTGTCTCAAATTTGTTCTTCTTGAAAACCAAACATTCTACCACAAACTTTTGAACATCAGATTTAAGGCCGTTCCAAAAAATTACTTCTTGTCATTGTGGTAAGATTTTAAAATCTTGAGTGCCATCCTATAGAAGAGGTGTGCAATTCCAACAAAACTATCTGTTTGAGTTGGGAGTTCTTACATATATATAAGTGATATTTGTACCACGGTGAATCATTTTTCTCTATACATGTATCAAATGCATTGGGAACTTGTTGTAAATTTTGAATGAGTTTCCACGCCTCTTTGCAACTCTTCTATTCATTCCTTTCTTCAGTTATCAAATCAAGATTTATAATAGAAATGACATATATAAATGACTATGCATCCTCATCTCTTCTAAGATTGCATCTATTGCTATACATAAAATCAACTCCTCATCAGCTCATAGGAGAAGGACACTTTGACTGGAAGAAAACACTAAGTTTTAGGCCCATTTTCCAACGTAATGGACCAAGGGAGTTATAACAATGTCCATGACTCAAAAGAAGGAATTAGTCCCTAGGTTAACACTCATTTTTTCCTAAAGGGAAGTGAAACTAGATATTTATGGGATTGTAGAGGTAAAAGCATGCGTTCACTGAAAGACACTCCACTTTTCACTCAAATGTCAGCTTGAAAAGTAGGAAGAATTCACCTTAGTCCTAACTAAGGACATTTCTAGTCCTAACTTAGCTTGAAGGGAAGGGAAAGAGAAATAAAGCGAGGCAACATCAATGATTTTTCCTCATTGGAACTCATGAAGAAATTGGAAAGGAGAGAACCTCTCCTCATCTATAAATTAGAGGCTTTCCCATTGTAACAAGGATCCCAACATTGAGACAAGTATTGTTATGGTGTTAAAGAGTTGAAAGAGATAGAGGGAAAGGAGCCAAGGAGCTAAGGGAAGATTTGATTCAGTAACCATGGTTGTAATCACTCTTCTCTCATCTGATAGTATAGATCTTCTCTTGTTCTCTCAACTTGATTATGTTGAGACTTATTTTCTATATATGTTGATGAAAATTCGAGATTGATAGTTCTCTTAGATGCATGCTAGTTTTATATATTCTTTTATATTAATTATTTTAATCATCAAGGTTTATATGTTGTGAAGGTTACATCTTGTCTTGTCTACATGCAGGTTCTGTTCTAGGAGTGGGTGAAGTGGTCCTCCCTTTGTCACACTGATATCTCAAGTGAAACTACACTAGAGATTGAGAGGTAATTGTTCGCTTTTACATTGTCAATTATAGATTAACATGAATATGTGCATGTATCTTTGAACAGTTGTAGGTCACCTAATTTTGTTTTCCTTGGGTCCCAAGAGACCTGAGATGGTTTTTTCCGTCCATAATCACCTATGCATTAATCCCTACATCAGAATTAGTGACTCCACTGGGGAATGCTCTTAGTTCCCAGCTTTACTCTCCTTGTTCCTAGCTCTCCCTTTCTCTCCATCCCTTCCTTCTCTTTAGGATTCATATTCTGATCACCTTGTGTGCTTCCTGACCTCTTCTGCTACTCACAGTTTCCAATCAGAACCTGATTGGACCCTTTTCACACCATGTTTCTTTGTAAAGCACTTCCTCGTTTAATTTAGAGCACTATAACGCTTCTCAGTCTCTGGCACAGAGAATTAGTCTTGCTGCTAATGCTTTGATTTCCATTCTGAGAAGTGTTATTGACCCATTATCTATACATCCACATTGTTTTGTGTATTCTTGGATTGATAGGTTGCCTGTGATCTGGCCTTGGGGTCTACAATTGTGAATTTTGCTTGGTTGGTTGCTTACATGGTCATTTTTCTTTTTAGAGAATAGCTTAATTGCATTTGATTTTTAGAAAAGGAAAATGAAAAAATTACTTTAGGTTTTCATTTTAGATGATTTATTTTTTATTATATTGGGTTATTTTTTAGAGAATTGTATGTCTACATTTTGTGCATGTGTCTTGACTGCATTTGGATGTGTATTGCTGAAATTATGCATAATCTCTCCTTGTAAGAAGCTTCTTTCATCAAATGAAAAACTTAGAGAATTTTTCTTACATGGTTTGAGTCAGAGTCTCATTAAACTCCATACCTCAACACCCCCTTCAGAGACACTAATACAAGTTCACATAAAATCAATTCTTAATAAAATTAATCAACAAATATCTTTTTGAGCTTACACACATATAAGTTTAAGCTAGGGTCTTGGGCTAGGAAGTGGTGAGTAAACTTCCCAATATTGTAAAACTAAGACTAGTTTCATTAATGAGAGTAGAATCATACTACACTCATATCATCTGGGATTTCTCCCCTCACAAAGGAGTTAAGCACAAGACAACATCAGAGTGTGAGAGAAGCTAGGTTGCCTTCAAGTGGGTATTCTATGTACTAGGGATCCCCTCGGGGATATCGACGCAGAGTCGAGGACTTTGGTATCCTACCCACACAACATATTATCTATGACTGTGATCCCCTTGATGGTGTCTGTAATTTGAGGTAACCTTATTAGCCAAAAGTTTTAGGGATAAATACAAGGTGACTGGGGCAGGCTGCCCTAGTACCTAAACAGATGAACCTACTCCATATTTGGTTTATTGGGAGGGCTATCATCTTCACGAGAGTGCTTGGCACCTTGTTACAAAGGTTTGAGTGAAGCCCAAGACTAATCATAAATGTACATTTGGTCAAGTCTCTCTTTTATCCACTATGATACTGGGTTTCATCTCCAGCTAGTGGTGGTTATCAAACAGAGTTATGTTCCCCGAATTCTTGTTGATTTCCTTTAGAGTATTCTTTTATTTTTAGGTGTTGGATTGTTGACATTGAGACTATAACAAATATCACTTTAATTTCTTTTTATAAAATATATCTGTCACCGTGGCTACATTCATCCCTCATCGTCTATCTAGATGACAACAAGGTCTTCCTCCACTGACTCTGGAGGACCTGCCGAGCCTTGGTGAGTCAAATTTTCCCTCTTTGGGAAATCGGTCTCTAGTGTCCATCATTGAATCATATAACAATTCCCAAGACACCATACTTCCTAAGGAATGTTTTCACGAAGGATTTTTACCTCCTTACAATCCTCCCCTCACCGATCCTCTTGGTTAAGTGTTGGTTCAGGTAGCACCTATACCTTTCATGTCTTCATCAGTACCCACATCCAATATTCCTGCAACAACTAATGGGTCATGTTCCTTTGTGGACAATTTCAGTCCACCATCACTTCCCCCGTATATGGTCAATACTACACAATTGATTGGTCACCCTACTACTCATACTATTCCTAGTCTGAGTAGCCTAGTTACAACAATTATGAGTGGAATCCCGCACATCCCAACCTCCACCCCTTTTGAGTTAGCACCTGTACCACCGGTTATCACTCCTAGTAGTGTTGTCAGAACGGCTACCTTCAGTAACCCTTTTAGTTGGAACCCATTGCTAATTTCTAACCCCAAGGTTTAGATGTCTTGGGGGAATGTTCCCAACATGCATATACTAGTCAGGGGTATTAATGTTCCCCTTCCACCTATAGGATAACCTGGTTCTTCGCTAATCGACTTACATCCTCCAAGTGGACATTATTCTAGTATCATTCATGTGCCTACTACAAACTATATGGCTAGCAGTATCCCTCAACCCAATCCTACTACATCTGTTTAGGCACCCCCTCCTCAACCACAATTGAGTCAAGAGGGAACCTTTTATCCTAGGGGAAACCAATATTTTGCCCCCCAGTCTAATATCCCATATGGACCACCATCTTATATGACTGTACCACCACAACCAAGGATTTATTATTTGATGAATCCCATGTATCCTATTGGAAACAACTTGTTGGGGGGGCCTCTTGGTCCTTCAAGTCATCTTGCACCACCTTGGTTAGATTTGAGGGAACCCACACCTTTTAATTTTATGGAAACACTTGATATCCATGATCTATATAAGTTGATTAATTATCCCATCAATCAAAACTTGCATTGGCCTCCAATCCCGCACAAGATACCTTCCGAAATTTGAAGGGGAACAAGGGGATGATCCAGCTACACATGTCACCACATACCATTTATGGTGTGTATCAAAATCCATGGTTGATGACAATATCCAGCTCATGCTCTTTCCCTACACCCTTACTAGTAATGCTACCAAGTGGTACATTGAGTTACCACGTGCAGCAACACCTTATCTCGAACCCATCGTAACCCTTGTAAGGGGGAATGACAATTCACATACTCCTTCCTATGGTGAAGGATTGTCAATTGTTTACACCTTTGAAACAATTGATCTACAAATGTGAGCCAAGAATTATGGAACTCTAGTCACTAACACTCCGGACACTGCCTCGAGCTTGAATCCAATGCTGCCTAACAATCTTCATATAGAAAGGCATATCGTTGACCTTGTGATATGTCTCCCTAAAGGGACACTTCATCGTACGACACACAATAACTTTGCACGTTCTTTCAAAAACTATAGTATTGTAGAAGATTTGGCAAAAGCACCATCAGCCATGTCTGCCCTCAAAGTATTACAAACCTGTCTAGCACAATAGAAAGCTTTTCTTTCGGAAATTGGTGGAATTGACCCTTAAGATTCCATGCTAGAATTTTTTTACATTGAAAAAAGTAGGCCTCTCCTTTCCCACCAGCTTTCATTTCAGGTGCAAGTTATATCGAAAGGCAGAGCTATCCATCAAACATTCATTGACGAAGGTAGTTCGACCTGCATAATTTCCATGTCATGTTGGTTCGCCTTGGGTTCTCCCACTCTTACACTGCTGTTGAATTCCTTCAAATAATTCGATGGCCACATTTTAATCCCAAAACGTTACATTGGAATCTACGCCATCACTCTGAGTGAGAAAACAATAACGGTGGATATTGAAGTCGTAGACCATCGTCTCGACGATAATCTACTTTTGGGCCACATTTGGACTTACACCATGACTGCCATTCTTTCTTCAATCTTTTGAGTCATCCTATTCCCTTTGGATGGGAAAATAGTCATAGTGGACCAACTATCAATTTGTACCCCAGATTACTCCCCATTACCTAGCAGCATCATGCCTTTAATGGGTGGTATACTTGACTCCTATGTCAGTATAGGTACCGGTATTCTGAAGGGCTCCTCCCTTTTGCGTTGTTTTCCTCTCCTGCTACCCAAGGTTCCACATATAGTTTCTATGGTCTCTACCATTCCTCATGACCCTACCGATCCCTAGATCTTTCCAACCCCTTCAGAAATTGACTCTTATGGAGAAAAGATGTCGCTTTCACCAACTAAATTGGCTTATCAAGCCATTCAATATGCATCTAATTCTTTTGTTGCTTTGGTTACAACTAATGGAACCACTTTCTCTCCCATCAACACTCCTTCTAAAAATATCGTCAATGAAGTTCTACCTTTGAACGAAGCTATTTGAGAGATCATGTCTTTAGAAAAGAGACCTTGGGACGATTTTCATCACCACCCTTCATATATGATTTAGATGTGACACCTCTAAAAATCTTTCCTTTTGACCCACCTGAGATTGTTCCTTCAGCTTATACGGCTATTCAAACTATGGATTCATAAGGTAACTTGGGAAATATTTCAAAGACTATGCTCATCGATATCTCAATCAAACTAGGTATCATTGAAAACATTTATATTGGAGTTGAGTGCAGCCCTAAGTAAATTGCAAGCTTCACCTACATTTTTAAGGATTTCCATGATATTTTCACTTGGTCTTACAAGGAAATGATCAACATATATCCTTAACAATGTAAACTTTGAAACGAGAACTGATACTATTACCCATTTCATAGAGATAGCAAAAAAGTGACCTGATTTTGAAAAGGGGTGATGTAGAACACACATGTTTTTATTAGAGCATAGTTTTTGGCACTTTAAATTTTTTTATGTACATTACATTTTAGAATGGTAGTGATTTTCATGCTGATTTAAAAAAGTGGGTATTCTGCATCAGACCCTTTTTTTAAAAGACCTATTTTTTGACTTTAAATTTTCTAATGTATGAAATGCAAATAATTATTTTGTAAATTTAATAATTTTTTAAATGGTCATTTTCTTCATATTTTCTTGTTTTTTATTTTAATTTTAATTTTTTTGTAGTGAGGTTTTTATTGTTTTGCATTTTTAAATTAGAAGGTTGATATTTTGAATTTTCGATATTCAACGTATTTATAAATCCTTAATTAATTTTTCAATCTATATATAATTGTTTCTAAAAAACAATATTTTTTAACAATGGACATAAAAATAACCATTTTTAATATTAATATAACTAAAAAACTACACGTTTTGATAATTTTTTGCTAGAATTGACATGTCAAAATCACAATTTTTATACGAAAATTTTAACTAAAAATGGTTAAATAATAGTGTTTTTTATGAATTTCATGTCAAAAAAATAATAATAATCATTTTTTTTTCAAAAAATAATGATTAAGTTAAAAATTAATGTGAAAATCACATATTACAAATTGGTGTATGAAACCCCCTTGTTTGTGGGACAAGAGCCCCACCTCCATGCAACGATTTGATTATGGTCTGTGAAGGCATACCTACTCTAACCCCTTCTGGTTTTTGAACCTATGACCTCTTAGGAGGAAACACATGCTCCTAGACATTAGGCACTTGACCTGAGATGCCTCATGTTTAACTCTAATGTTATAGGAGCATTTTCTCAAGAACTCTATCCAATAATTGGACCTCACACACTCCATTGACCTCTAATTTCAGTTCTGTGGCATTTCAAAGTTTACCCTCCAAATTCATTTAAGGCCATAAATCACACTTAATATTGGTTTACTATATTTGTGAAATTTCTAATTCTTTATAACTAATTATTTAGTTTTGGTTGTTGTTTCTAAAAGGGTATGGCCCAAAATAGTGACAATGCATCTCATCATCTAGTTGTAAAACATTGTTTACCTAAAAGTGGTCTATAGCCTTCATATTTCTATCTGAAACTAGGGTACTTACAATTCAAATTCCAGCAAAAGAATTTTTAAGTGGATTTGGGTTGTTCTGGTGTTTCTTTTCAATTTTGTTTCCATTACCATATAGCATAAAATATAGAGCAGTACCATGTGTTACACTTTTCATGTGGGTTCTTTCAATTTGTCAAAGTTTGTATCTGAAGATATAAATATAGCATAAAAATGAAACTAAACTTTTGTATTTGAAGGAAATACAATCTAAAATCTAAGGCCATCAATTGTATTGATTTATATACCGATTGATGTTCATGTTTCAGGTTTCTAGCTAAGCTAAATCATTTGTATGGAATAAGGGTTCATCGCTTTTCTACTCCTATGATGTCCAAATGCAAGGTTCATAAGTTCAGCGTCATGCTTTATAGCAGACAGTCTCTTTGTAAATAGTTTGAAGATGAGCCATTTGGATGCTCATTTGGAACTATTAACAAATTGAAGGGTGTCTAAAACTTTAGAGAGACACAGAATTGGATTATTTGGGAAGTGAAACACATTAATAGCTAAGATGTTATCCAGAGTACTTACTTTTCACCATTGTTTATTTCACACATTTTGAGATAGGCATTACAGCTCTACTTTGGTGTCTATATAGTTAATTTATAGCAAGGACATATCCTAAACAATGTCGGTAAAGAGATTTCATTGCATACACTCAGGCTCTTGTATTTGTAGTGCCAATGACCACCTTAGTGAAACAATGTTGTAGCTTGTATTTAAACCTCTTAATTGGAACCCTAGGGTCCTTTGTTCTATATCTTGTGTTTGCAAATGGTTTGAAGACATAGCCAAATGGGTTCTCTGGAAGGAGTTTTGTAAGTCCCGAGCACCAAAAATGGTAGCTGATATCCTTGATGGAGGTAGTCATGGCACCATTGATAGGAATTGGAGTGCTCTTAGAAATCTTATGATCTATTGTTCAGGATGCTCTGATAGTAGCAATATTTTCTATTTGAAGTCTATAACAGAACACTTTGTATATAGAGAAAGATTTTCATGGACATCTAGCAGGAGTTTTCTTGTACCACAATGTAGAAGCGATACTCTGTATGTGACAGATCCTTGTGAGCATCTAGACCAAGGAGAGGACGATGACGTGGGATTATTTCGAGGAGTACTTAAAGCTTTTGGGAAATAAAAGGTAAGGAAAATGATGATTGAAAAACATGTAGAATTGCATCCAAAAGAAATTTTCCCATATTGTCGTGCTAATGTATGGAGCATGCTTCAAGCCAAAATGATCCCTAAAAGTGCGCACAAAAGATTGTGACCTTATGAAGACTAGATTGAGCATTTTGTATGCCTTAATGGGAACTTTCTTGGTGTCTGCACACTTTTACCACTCCCAGGTTCCGAGACTGCATAAAAAGAAGATTAATGTCTTAAACAAATCCTCTCCAAAATTTTGCGTTTTGCTGGTAGTTGAATTTCTCTATTGCTTCCAGACATAAGCGGCAATTAAATCTGTTCAGTTGAAGAAGGGCAGCTACGTGTCTGCATAGATGAAATCAAATGACTCAGAAGGTGTACACGTGGTAGAGTTATCATGTTAGCTCGATGGAGGACGCATAATGTCGGTATACAGAGAAAATCATTTTTAAATAGAAACAATTGTCATGATAACTTAGAAGAGGACACACACTGTCAATTTTCAGAAAGTGATTCCCAAAGAAAAAAAAGAGATGCAATGTAAGTGCAAAATTGATGATGGCATATCATGTTCATGGCGTGTATTGTGAAATCGGTTTGTTATCATTATGTGTATGCAATCAAATTGATAAGTAGCTCGATGGAGGACACATAATGTTGATATATAGAGAAAATCATTTTAAATAGAAAAAATTGTCACGAGTTGAAGAGGACACACATTGTTGATTTTCAAAAAGTGATTCCCATAGAAAAAAAGGGATGCAATGTAAGTGCAAAATTGATGATGGGATATCATGTTTGTGGCATGTATTGTGCAGTCAGTTTGTTATGGTTATGCATGTGCAATAAAATTGATAAGTACTTAACCTCTATATTTCACATGACATTATGTTGATTCACATTACGCATTTAAATTTATTGAGATGGAATTGGATTAAATCCAGAGTTAAGCTGCTACGTCATGTGCACATGGGGCGATTCTGAGAATTGCCGGGTGGAGGGGCGATTTTGAGAATCGCCAGAATCGCCCCTCCACCTGGCGATTCTCAGTCGTGCACTCGAAAAAGTAAACCCATTCATTTTATTGATAAATATTTGCAACATGTTTTCCTAGAATTTTATTGGGTTTTTAAGGTTTTATTTTATTTTATTTATTTATTTATAGATATAGATGTTGAATTCCATTATATGAAAATATTTTCATTACAGTTAAAATAATATATCATTTGTCAAAAAAAACCAAAATATTTCATAAGAAAAAAACATTTAGCCTCTCAATCAATGGTGTGGGTTGTGAACTAATAAGTAGGCTTGTTTTGAGATTGAGTGGTTTTATTTATCTCAAAATATATAACATGAAAAATAAATTAAGAAACGAGACTATCCAAAAGCGATGAGAGCAAAAATTTCTGATATTTTGAAAAAAATACTTTTCCACGTAAAATTTTAGACAACCCAATTTTTCCCTTATTAAGTCGAATCTAGAACTTGGTAAATATAGTCAAAAGCTATGAAAGCCCTACAATGGTCATTGTGCACAAATTTTCGTCTAGAAAACTATATTGAATTCAATACATGTCATTGTTTAAGTCTTTTTTAGACAATTGATAAGCGTGTTTAAATCTGCATGATATTACGTTAGCGAAATACTCATCAATTAAAATATTGATAACTTGAAGTGACTAGGTAAATTACCAAATTAGAATATTTAGATTTCCCAAGTTTTCAAGAGTTGCAAGCAATAAAATTCTGAAATTAATAATTGAATAACGATGCCATATCTTTGTGAAAGAAAACGAACAAAGAGACATGTTCACGTATGTGATTAATTTGGAAAAGATAATGATAGGACAGGATGAAGCCTTCCGGAATCAATGAAATTATAAGCCTAAATTAATCGCCCTGCCACCACCCCCCATCACCACCGGTGGCGGGGCGGTGGTGAGACGATTCGAAGAATTGCCCCTCTACCCAACGATTCTCAAAATCACCCCATCTACTACGAATCACCCCAAACAATGCTTATTAGGCATCCAATACGATATTAAGTGGAGAAATCCTAGAACAGGAGTTCCTCTTCCTCCTCAGAGACTAATACCTGTATATCGAACTGTGCCTATAGATCAAAATCTATATTCATAAGCGAACTGGTAATTAATAGTTGTTTGTCGCTGAGAGTGTTTGTACTGGTTTGTAGATCAAAATCTATATCCATAAGTGGGCTGCCGGAGCCCACAATAAGCTGACCTTCTTTCTCGCTCATTTTCAAGGCAGCTGAGCCATGTGGCTACCTCCTAACATATTTATGTCAGTGTTAGCTCATCAGACAATATGGAGCCACCAAATTGTCATGTTCGATGAAAATTTGCAGCAATGCATGAATCTAATCGTGAGGTAAATGCTCTAATTGTGGGCAGAATCTAATTGCAAGGCAAATTCGATTTTAAATTGGAGGAAGAGGCATCTCAAGTTCAGTGCAGCCACCTTTACCATGGTATGGTAGGTGTGGGAGGGCGGGTGTGGGTTTGATAATTGATGGTATGGACCAGAAGAAAACACTTTTACCACATTTTGTTCGCACACCCAAAAATTTGGAGGAGGAAAATTTTATTTAGTTTCACTTGGTCAGTAGTATGGTCTTCAATGGGAAAATGTTGCCAAGGGTGTACTTCACAGCTCCAAATATTTATAGTGATGAAAATCTAACCATAACCATAATTCATGATGTGATTTCTCATTGGTCTGGTAATTTTCCTCAAGTTTTCTATCTAGAACTGGGTCACAACACTTGCCGTGAAAACAAAAATCAAGTTGTTTTTAGATATCTAAACATGCTTGTTGAATTGAGAATTTTTTAAAAGGTGAAGGTTGGTTTCCTTCTTGTTGGGCACACTCACGACCATATTGATCAGATGTTCATCCATTTTTCAGTCACATTAAGGAGGAAGGAAGTTGGGAGCTTGCCATCACTAATTGAATGTATTAAGAAATCATACATTCTAGAGCCTACTTTTGATGTGTTGGACGAAATTGTTGACATGCGAAGGTTTATTCTGATATCATATGGTGAGGGGAAATGCATTAAATAATTTAATGACATTAGATTCCAACATCAATTTCGTATCAAAAAAATTGATGGGAAAATACTAATATGGGGCAAGAGGTATTCAACTACTGTAGAATGGGCACCGTCATCAGGTTTGCAATTTTTGAAGTTCATTCCAGATCATCATGTCATGGTTTTTTAATTTTATAGCCAAAAAAATTCCAATCTCTTTTGTATATAGCATGTTATGGTTGAGAACATGTTGAATTTATACTTAGGAAAGAAAAATGATATTCTACCAAAAACATTAATGTGTTTTTTTTCTCATAAACAACTTTGTTTGGCACATAAAAATTTGGTTTTACTAGCATTTTTTAAAAAGGTTTGAAAATTGGTCTTAAAAAAAAAAGCATCGTTCCAGTATCATCACTTTTTCGTTTTGAAGCTATATTTTGCATGAAAATTTTGTAGTAAATTTTGTAGTCACTGCCATTTTTAAAACATGTTCAAAATTGACCCCTAAAAAAAAAATCATCGTTCCAGTATACACGCTTTTCGTTTTTAGCACTGTTTTTGATGTTTTTTCGGGGTTTTTTTGTCTAGAGTTCCCATTTTGAGTTTATAGTTCCCATTTCAAAGTTTACATTGTTCCTTATATTGTTGAGAATGAGATAAAGATCTATGACAATTCCAGACCTATCGAAAAAGACTTTGACCCTTCCACTCTCGCAAAACTACAATTATCAAGGCAAGTTTTTCTTTCATCTACCTCATTCCCTTGACTAAATCGGCATCTAATCTAGTTCATGTAGACAAAAAACAAGGTACCATATGCATCGGTGTTGACTACCACGATTTGAATGTCACATGTCCAAAAGACAGCAATCCAACTCTACTCATTGATCAAATAATCAACGATTTCACTGGTTGTGAATCCTTCTCCTTCATGGATGACTTCTTGGGCTATAACCAGACTTCTATAAAACCTAATGACCAACAAAAAACTGTCTTCATCTGTCCTTGGGGCAAATTTGTATATCAAAAGCTCCCATTCAGTCTCAAGAATGTGGGTGCAACCTTTGAGAGGGCTATGGACCATGCCTTTCATGATATTAAACATATTGTTTAAGCTTACTTGGATGATCTTCCGACTCATTCTAGGAAATGATCCCAACACCTAGATTGTCTTCAAGAAATATTTCGTAGATGTAGGTTCTATAACATCTCTCTAAATCCATATAAATGCATATTTTTTTTTTAATCTAGATGCCTACTTGGCTTCATTGTCTCTAAACATAGGCTATGGGTTGATCCCAATAAGGTTAAGGTGATTACTCAATTTCCCACATCACAATCCATCCTAGTAAGGGAAGGCAAACTTCTTACGTTCTTTCATTCTGAATTATTCTCAATTAAAAAAGGTCTTTATGCACCTACTCAAGAAAGGAGTACTATACTTATGGGATGATCAAGCTCAATGATAATTTTATGCCTTAAAACATGCACTCATATCAACCCCACTACTCAGTCCTTCTGACTATGCACGCGACTTTCTTTTATACCTGGCAGCCTCACCATCCTCCATTGGCATGGTTCTAGTTCAAAATCACAACAATCATAGTGAGCATATGGTTTACTATCTTTCAAAAGGCCATTTTGGGCCTGAACTCTGGTATTCCCATGAGACACTTTTTGTCTTGTCAAGTTATTGGAGGAAAATATTCCAAATGGATTGTGATCCTCCAACAATTTTATTTGGTTTTCGCCACTATGAAGGTTAAAAAATCCCTAATCTTCACTGAATTATTGTTGGACCTTCCCAGGGTTGACCCAGCTGAAGTATCCCATGATCCTATGCCTAATAAATCTATCTATCTAGTTGACCCTACTGATCCTTGGTATGTATGCATTCTTTTCTACCTCCAAACATAACGTTTTTTCCCATATCTATCATCATACGAACATCATTGCATCCGCCACCAAGCTAAGCACTTCTTAGTGTTGAATGATACTCTATATTGTCGTGGTGTTGACTTAGTTCTTTCACATTGTCTTACACATGTTGTTGTGTAGGTAAATCCCCTCTGCGGACAGAGGCGATCCCACTAGCCTAAATGGGGTCTAGCAAAAATCAAACAACGCTAACACGCAGGTTCCTAATTGCAAAGTAAATATCGATGATGAGGGCCTACCTCGAATCCAACGCTAGTATTTGTAGAAGAGTCGTTGCTCTCGTTCTTTCGCTCCAGCTAGTCACAATCCCCGCGATCCTCGTGAACGGACACCTGCACATGAAAAGAACAACACAAATATAAGCATAAAATCCAAGAAATGCAACTATATATCAGTCAGAAAGGATATAACTCAAACATCATTATAAAGACAATAAGAGTGGAACCATAATGATAGTCGTCTATTATTATTGATAAACAAAGAAGAATACAACCAAGTTTTGACGTCAAGTCCTCCTTTGGCTAGGTGATCAGCAACACATGCCTTGCAAAGCTTGTTGGGAATGGGGAACAAGCCTCTCTCTCCTTGGTTACTTGGAAAAAGATCTCCTCCTTAAATATATAGCCTTATGGGGATGAACAAGGCCTTTTGTAGCATGAGCTTAGCAATTCTCAGACTTTGGGACTTAGAATTTGGAGCTTGAAGAGTAGAATTACTAACTAGCTTGTCAAAGGCAAAGGAACAAGCTTATATAGAGAGAGGAGAAGGAGATAAGATCATCGACAATATTCATGGGATTGTCCTTATCATTAGGAATCTTCCATGAGAGGTGGAGAACTACTTCCCTTCTATGGAGATTCGAAGCCCAAATGAACTAACTCAAACTGGAATCAGTTCATGAAGAGGTTAGGAAGAACCTTTGCAAGTTGGTTTGTTAAAAACTTTACCCAATTGTTTTGGCTCTAGTGCAACTCTGAGACAGAGCGCCAGCTGGCACACCCTCTTTGGAGGATTTCCCCCATTGGTGCGAGTGATACACTTTGGAATAGCGCTAATGGAAAAAGGGCTATTTTTATGGGTATTTTGCAGAAGGTGCCTTCAGGGCACATGAAGTACATACTCAAGGGGATACAATGCAGGTGTTTTCAGGTTATGTCACTTCTCACAGGTCCCGGAATAAGTCCTCCAATGTATGGGAGAAGGGGTAACAGGGACGGTGACAAATTACTGTGTAACAGATGCCCCCTAAAGCATGAGGCCCGAAAGAGAGAGGGGTGAAATTCTTTACAAGAACATGGTCGACTGAAAACACGGCCGCTGGAGAACCTACACGAAGTACAACTGATAGCTCAAGTACATGATGTATGTGGTATGGGCACAACCATCCATAGCAGAGCATCTAAAAATCTGGATCCAAGATATGGACGCAACCATCCAGTGAGGATCAATGAATAGACTCAGGCATGTTCGCAGCCATCCAATAAATGAGTCATTTAATGATCATAAGAATCCACAAAATCACAACCTGGATCTCAACAGACAAAATCTAGGGTCTTTCACTCCATCTCGACCCGAACAAAGTACAAGTTCAAGCATGCGAATATGGGAGTCGAAGTCGAACATGCAGGAACATCGTCTGATTACCAGTCAATGATGAAAATTGTTAACAGACGCGAGACGTATCACCAATAATGACAATGGTTGCTCAAGGTCTATAGTAAGTCTACGGGTGTGATCGTGAGTTGGGTTGAACCCGGTTAGATCTTTGATCGGAGGCCACTGATGAAACCTCGTGTCGAACACGAAGAACCTGCCATTGAGGCATGCGGGCTCCAAGGCACCTGAAGGAAGTCCTAGGCCAACTTCCTAGATAATGAGCTGAAGTCGACAGGAAGTGACCTTGATCGAAGGTGGGCCATAATGTTTCCCACATCATCAACATGAGACAGAGAAGGATAAGATGTTTGTGAATCAGAATTATGTGAGGTATGAGAGGGAGGTTGAGTATTCTGCAGAGGTCAACTTCTCTTGAACATATTGGCGGCACAATAGTGGACTTGGCAACATTTGACATCAAATGATCAGAGGTCATGGTGACAAGGCAACAAGCAGATGAGAGGTCAAACAGGATAACCCAAACCCATGGAAGCAAGTGTAAAAGCAAGATGAGATGTCCCCACCCAGACACGAAAGCAGACAAGTGCCATGTTCAAGAGCGACATACTATCGACACGACAATAATTGTCGTTCCTTTGTCCCCACCATTTCTGGCAAGTACCTCGATTATTTTTTGATAACAAGCTTGACGGGGATAATATATGCTTGGGTGGTGTCATTTCGATGGAATCTGATGTCATTAAGTTTTAACGGGTCTGAAAAAGGAAGAACTCGACATCTTTTCATGTTTAGAGAGTTTGAAAAGACAGCAGAAAAGGAAACTCCAGGGACGTCCTTTTTCGTAAAGTTGTGTCTCTCGAGCCCGAAAAAGTATAAAACAATGCTCGAAAGAACCGCCCGATCATTACGATCGAGGAGTACTTTTCATGATTAGTGATTTTGACCTAAAAAAGTAAAAAAGTGATCAAAACCACGTCACTTCGTAACCGTTAACGAACCTGAAATGACAAGGGTCCGATGATCTTTTGGTTTTTACACGGTCGGAAAAGGGTTTAAAGATGACCGCCTCTCATTTACATTTAGCGAGTCGAGAGGAACAACTCAGCATTCTTTTCATCTTTAAACGGTCAGAAAAGAGCTAAAAGAAGACCTCCATTTTTATTCTCTTTAGCGAGTCAAAAAGGAAAAAAATACTTGACAATCTTTTCATATTTTACGAGTCAGAAAAGAGCTTAAAGGTGACTCGTCCTAGAGGAACGAGTGGTATAAAGGGTAGCAACTGGTTCTAGAAATGGTGGAACTGCTCAAAACATGTAATGGTCAAGAGGTTGGCTAACAAAACCACTCTTAACTACGGTCCCTTAGGAAAGGAAAACAAGCAAGTGAAAGCATATGATCGGCCAAAGAGATGGTGGCGATGGGATGAAAACAACCAAGGCTTATCTAGCAGAATTTAGAGGATAAAGACAACAATCACGAGATGTAAAATGGGTATGGGTTCATTTTTACACAAGCTTGAACCATGGAGAACTCTGCTTGTACTCAGTTTCATGTTTACACAAGCTTGAAACTAAAAACTATGCTTGTTATAAGTTCGCATGCCCCCAGCATAATGACGCAATGAGGTACATGCCCCCCAAGCTTCATTGCATTCAACAAAGTGGATGGAATGAAGGTTCACTTTCGAGATCTTGGAAAGACTCGACTTGGAAAGGGAGTTGTTTCATTTTTTAAGGAGGTTGACACAGTGAAAGAACTATCCTCATAACCCTTGTTTCATTTTTGAACGAGCTTGACACAAGATCAGGAACTATGCTCGGATACAAGCCGTTTCATTATTTTAACGAGGTTGATACATTAGTAAAACTATCCTCGAGACTCCTTGTTTCATTTTTTAAGGAGCTTGACACAAGATCAGGAACTATGCTCCGCTCAGACCTAGTTTCATTTTTTAAGGAGCTTGACATAGGAAAGTGAACTATGCTCCGACCAATCCTAGTTTCATTTTTTAAGGAGCTTGACATAGGAAACGAACTATGCTCCGATCGTACCCAATTTCATTTTTTAAGGAGCTTGACATGGGAAAAGGAACTGTGCTCCGATCATAACCAATTTCATTTTTTAAGGAGCTTGACATGGGAAACGGAACTGTGCTCCGACCGAAGTTCATCATAATGAACAGGAAATCGGGGCTTCCAAGAGTGGCACTCCTAATGGGAGGTCAATGTCTCGGAAGTCGGGACCCAATGCCCCCAAGACACTATGCACAATAGCGGCATTGCTGGGTACAGGCATGGGAGAGGTAGCCACATAGTTGATCTGGGGTGAGACAGATGCAACTGGTGGATGAGAACCAAGAGGGAAGGGCAATTGTGCCGGAGGGGCTTGTGGACGAATGAACGATAATTGGTCCATCGTCACCATTCTTCCATCGTGTGGAAAGCAAACCAAACGGAAAAGTGAAGAAACAAGGGCTCCCATGGCATACACATAGTCACGGCCAAGGAGAAGACTGAAATCCAAAGATCCTTGGGTAACCGAGACGTCTATATAGACAGTCTT
>APFE031398893.1:28619-38912 GCA_000404065.3 Pinus taeda
ACAGCAAGAAAATTTCAGCAAAATAATTTTTTCAGCAAGCAAACTTATCCGTTTTCAGCCCAACGGACCGCCTGGAAACTTCTCAGTTTTTAGCAAAAAAATCAGCTTTTTCTGCTTGTTCTTGTTGCTGTTCTGCTTGTCTTTCTGCTGTCCTGATTTTGCTGAAGAGCTGCCTGGTATGTGTGCCAAACTGCTGCCTCTTTCTCCTTCTTGTCCAGAAATCTCCCTTGCTCTCTTGCTCTCCTTCTCCCAATCTGCTCATGAAAGAATGAATGATCTTTCCCTCCTTTTCCTCCTTTAATATAACTCCAAGTGACTTTTGGGTCATCCAAGTGACTTTTTGGTGATCTCTAAATCCAATGGCTGAAATAGATTTAGATCAATGGCTGAAATTAAATGCACATTTAAATCTCACTTTCTATTTTTTAATTCACCCACTTTAATAAAGACCCACTTAGTCATTTATTTCCAAAGTCACTTTTCCTTTCTAATTTTTCATTGAATTTATAAAAGTCACTTTAAAATTAGACTTAGTAACTTTATCACTTAAAGTCACTTTTAAATTAGATTTTAACTTTATAAAAATTATAATGTCACTTTAGGAGAAAAATTAAAATCTTTTGGACACTTTTCCCTAGGCCAAAGATCAAAGCCTAAGGTAACCACCTGTCCTCCTTGGTAGGGAAGGTGACATTGCCGGGGTTTGATGGGTCAGCTAGGAGTTTTGTGAGGTCATCGGTTCATAGACTAGATACTTACGTTTATCTGAGTCCTATGCAGGATAAAAATTCCATCAGATTTGCTACATTGCATTTGGAGAGTGATGCACAGGAATGGTGGTATCATGGATTGGTTACACTTGGGCATGTGTCCATCACATCCTATGATGAGTTCACTCGCAGGCTGGTGGAGAGATTTGATAGGAAGGATTCGAAGTTGCACTTTAGGGAGTTGGCTAACCTGAAGTAGACAAGCAGCGCATAGGCTTACATAGAAAAGTTTTAGAGACTAGTAATGATGGTCTCAGATATTTGGGAGGTGAGGTTGATCATGCTGTTTATTGAGGGTTTGGCCCAAAGTTGCACGAAGCGGGGATGACGCAGGGACGATTTTTGGAAGCGGGACGCGGAAGCATCTTTTCCCACAAATCTAGGAAGCGAAGCGTCTAATATATATATATATATATTAAAGGAAACATCCAAAATACCAAATTAG
Source organism: Pinus taeda (assembly GCA_000404065.3). Classification (NCBI taxonomy): domain Eukaryota; kingdom Viridiplantae; phylum Streptophyta; class Pinopsida; order Pinales; family Pinaceae; genus Pinus; species Pinus taeda. Next base: position 29,835 of record APFE031398893.1, read on the forward strand.
TTGTAGAAGACATGAAAACATGCATATTTTTACATAAATCAGGATAGATATGGCATCCATTGTACATCAATGATTAATTGTTCCCGCATCAACCATCTAGAATCTAGGTTCCTCTTCTCTTGTCTAGCCTTTGCCTCTACTTGAATTCTATAGGGAAATTAGTCAACATTGCCTAATTTTGATCAAACAACTTAATCCAAGCCTTATAATATGGTAGAGAAACTTAACATGCCTAATCAATGATTTTGACTTTAGTGAAGGGTACATAATTGCTAAGGCCATGAAAAAGGAGTTCAATAATCAATAACATCAACACTGGGGTACATATAGGGCTTGGTGCTCTTGATTAAATGCCAATCACTTGCCCTCATAGTACATACATGATATAATCCAATGAAACGCTACAATCCCATTGATCCTGAAAACTGTTAAGTCTGCTGCATTTTTAATGGGATATGAAATTCTATTTTCTCCATGTGAAGTCTGATGAGGTTGGAACCACTCTCAAACATCTTGAGTCATTTCATGATAATGTTAAAAATTGAAGTAAAAGGAGAATGTCACTTTTACTTTAAGAAATCAACATTACCATTAGGGAGCATCTAGGAATCATCTAGGGAGCATCAAGGGGCACCTTGGGAGTATTAAGAAAGTGTAGTTCCTCACATAACAGTTCAAAATTTCCAAAAAAAACAAGAAAAGCCTCGTGAAACAGTGTGAATTGTCCACCTTCTCTCGGATCCACTCGCGATCCACGGTGGATACATGCCCGAACCTCCATAGATCTGCACCTGATCGTTTTCGGATACGCGGATCGGGCAACAGGAACCACAGATCGGGTCTCCATGGATCCAATTTTTCAAGAAAAGCCAAAAAAAGGCGGAACCGCGGACCCGATTTTTGGATCCGCAGTTCCGCTGAAGGATCGATGGTGGATGCGTACGAGACGCGGTCCTGCTTCCAGCTCCTTGCGGGGGGGACGGTTCCTGCAACACTGGTTTGGCCGAGCCACTACAAAGTTTGGTGCGAGCTTATAGGCCAACATCATTGCAGTTAGCCGGGCACGGGACATGTTGGACACTGTTTCGAAGATGAGGGCACCAACACCTCCTTTCCCTCAGAAGGGAAAAGATATCAGGCCTCCTCGAAAGGAGTGGACAAGGAAAGTGCAGTTGGATGATGAGACCAGGAGAGACCTTCGGAGGAGGAAATTATGCTTTACTTGTCAAGAGCCATGGGAACCAGGGCATTACTATAACAAGGGCAAGATCCACTACGTAGAGGTATTTTCAGACAATGAGCTAAAGGAGGAGGATGCAGAGTAGGAGGTGTGAAAATTCCGAAGTCTGGAATCCTACTATAGTCACTGATATTATATCTTCTATTTGTTAAATAAATTATACAAATTATTTGTAGTTTCTTACGGCAAATATCGAAATAAATTCACTTCAGCTGTCACAAATTAAATACTGAGGAAAACTAAATGCAAGGAAAATTAGAGAAATGCTAGCACACATATAAGCATATTAACACAATTATTTTTGAACAATTGTCCTTGGAAAAACCCAATGTGGGAAAACCAGTGCAACAGATGAGTGTTTCTTTATTATTCTTCAACAGTAATTCATGAACATGATATCAGACAACAAAAATAGAGAAAGAAACACAGAGAGAAATTTAGTATTAAATTTCTCACTCTTCACAACGATTCTATGACCCTGAAATGACCCCTCTACCCTTATGTTGATCTCACTGCGTCATCCTCTATGTAGTGCCCTGTCGAACTGCATCCTCTTTCACGTTGACCCTTCCAAAATTTATCCTGCACTCTCAGAATACTAGTAATGCCCTCTCTCTCTCCCCTACAACTCACCCTTTAGCTCTGTCTTATTTTCTTAAACTTCAGTCATTGAGAAAATCGATCTGCTTGGGTAACTGAGTATCTGCACTGTTGTGTTCTCCATCTACCCATCGACTTCTTCTTATAATCTTTTGTTGGAGCACCAACGACCAAGATTAAAACATAATCGATGGCCCAGATCAATTCCCTGTCGATCTGTGTGAGTTTCTAAATGATTCTCACCACATCTTAATTAATACTGATTAATTAACCATATTCCTTAAGTTTAGACTTAGGAAGTAATTAAAAAAATGGTTAATAATCTAATTGAGATACTTCTGGGTGGAATTTCCACAAACAATTTCTTGGGTTTTGGAGAACTCATCCATTCTGGCCTCTCCACAAACTTTCCTGGCAAGAACACATCCGATGCTACAAAAACTAACACTCCCTCTTAGCGAGGAAAGTGTTCTAGTGCTGCTGCCCCCTGTAGCAACACCTTGTCTTTGCATCATCTCCTGTCACGTTGTTGATGTCTGGCTACTGCTGCCCACCAACCACTGCGCAACTCTGATATGTGTTGCATCTATGCTGCTACTGACCCTGCTGAACTCCTGTCAGCTACTGCATCTGCATTGCAACTCCCTCTCAACTATTGCTGCTGAGAATCTATTGAAACAGATTCTCCACCATACCCATTTGTTCTCTGAATTGGATGAACTTAACTCTCCCTAGAGATTTTGTGAGTATGTCTGCTACCTGATTGTTGATTTGGGGTAGCATCGGATGTGCTCTAGCCATGAAAATTGGTGGAGAGGCTAAAGCACATAAGGTCTCCAAGACCCAGAAATGGTTTGGGGAAATTCCACCCTGTTAGAGGGATATTAAAACAATTAATATTTTTAATGGGTTCTTCTGTCTAAACTTAGGAAAATAAAAATATTCATGGGTATTATTATAAAACTGGGTGAGAAGGTTCTAAATGACATGGATCAAGCCAAATCTAATCTTAGCTGTTGATTAGAGATTTAATCTCGGCCGTTGAAGACTCAATAGAAAAAGTAGAAGAGGAGGCTTGAGGGTCAGTTGGAGATACACCAAGATTGATCAATCAGTTCGATTTTTTGGAGTGGGGTTTGTTGAGAGAAATCGAACCAGTGATTAGAGTTGCAGGGAGGGGCAGTGAGTGCATAGTAGAGAGGCAGAGATAATGCCAAAGGACCAGTGCAGAGACCAGAGAGGCTAAGTAGGAGCCACACAGAGGGCCAGAGGGATTTTGCAGAGGCTACCAGGGCCTGCTTGAGTGACGCAGACGAAAGGATGATGCAGAGGCCAGAAGGCTTGACGCAGTACCTCAGAGAAGCGTTTGGAGGAGTTTCGTGGAGCAGACTTGCTGAATATCTGCTTCCGAAGGGAGGTACTATTGCCAAATAGATATCTCTGTTGGGTGAGCCAGTTTGACACCCGAGTTGTACTCAAGAAAGCTTCTTAATAATAAAACCCTCAGAACTGTTGCACCGGTTTTCCCAAGTTGGGTTTTTCCTAGGACGATTGTCCAAAAATAACGGTATCCCTTGTGTGTTCGTCTGTTATTTTCAGTTGATGATCTGTAGATGGTTGAGACTGCACTTGTGTTTATTTTTAGTATTTATATGGTTAAATAACTTGTAGGTGAAATAAACCAGATAATGCAAGAAGAATTTCTGACATGTTAGACTTAGAAATTCCGACATTGTATCAGAGCATTACACATCACAGAAGAGCTGAATGTACCAACTAAATCAGAAAATTTGCAGCAAAAACAGCTGTCCCGAGAGACAGAAGTTGTTCCAAAGTAGAAAGCAACAGAGAAGAAGTAATGCAGAGGGCCTATGTCATCATTTTGAGCCAGAGAGAGGGCTAGCATAGAGGTAGTGAAGGGAAGAAGAGGCTCACGAAGAGCCACGTCATCCTATTCAGCTAGGTAGGAGTGATGCAGTTGGCCAGAGGAGTGATTCAGTCTTGTCGGGATTGCGCAGAGCCAAAAGTCTTTGTTTCTTCAACTGTTGGGGCTTAGGGAGTTGTGGGAAGATTGTGGATTGGGAAGCTGGTGGGGTGTTGTTGTCGAAGCATAACAATACCTAACGGGAGAAAACCAAGGTAGAGAGAGCTACTGCCTTGAGGGATTTCTTGCCAAGAAATCCAGATCCATGTTGCAGGTGCATAGAGGATCGGAGAGGAGCAGGTCGACAGTTGGCAGGAGGATTTCCAGGAGGGAAATCAAGACTCAGAGGGAGTCTAAGAGAGAACTTCCAGGAGGGAAGTCGAGACTTAGAGGGATTCCAAGAGAAGAGCGGAGATGGCAATGAATAGACTGAGGGATCAGAATAGGTTAGATGGGGCATCCAACTTTGTCATTTGGAAGGCCAGGGTCCTATCTATTCCGGATAGACATCGCATCAAGGGTCCCATTAAAAATAATTAATTATTTTAATAAAACTATCTCCGGGTGGAATTTCCCAAAACAATTTCTGGGTATTGGAGAGTGCATGTGCCTAAGCCTCCCTGCAAATTTTGAGACTTAGAGCACATCCGATGCTGCCAAAAATCAACACTCCCTCTTAGCGAGGAATGTGCTCTAGTAATGCAACCTGCTGAAGCATCACTCTGTTTTGTAACATCTCCCTCTGCGCTGCTGATGTCCGTTATGCTGTCCACCAACCTTTGAACAAATGTTGCATCTGTATTAGTGCTGACCCTACCATTGTCAACCTTGCATCCGTATTGCAACTCTCTTTGAATTTCTGCATCTGTGCTGCTATTGGCACTGCTACTGCCAACTGTCCTTGCATTGCAAACTACTGCTGCTACTGAAACAAATTTTCTACCATACCCATCTTCTCTCTGAACTGAGTGAGCTTAGCTCTTCTGAGAGCCTTTGTGAGTATATCGGCTACTTGCTGTCTTGTGGGGACATACTGTAGCTTTATTGCCCCACGCTGAACACAACCTCTGATAAAGTGATATCAGATATCTATGTGTTTCAACCGATCATGAAATACTGGATTCTCAGAGAGTTTGATACAACTTCGATTATCACAGTAAACCCTGGTCGCCTCCATCCTTTTTCTGAACAAGCTCAAAAGTAATTTTCTGAGCCATATAGCTTCGCATGTAGCTGTGCTGACTGCCATATATTCTGCTTTTGTTGACCTCAAAGATACCGATTTCTGCATCCTGCTGCACCAAGATATCATCCCTGATTCAACACTGAAGTAGTACCCCAAGGTACTTTTTCTGTCTACTAAACTACTTGCCCAATTTGCATCTATGAACCCATTCAATCTGATGTCTTCCCCTCGAGAGTATTTCAACCCATATCTAACTGTTCCACACACATACCTAAGAGTGTGCCTAGTTGCTGCCCAATGCACCCTTTTTGGTTCTACCATGAATTGACTAAGAGTGTTGACAGCGAAGCAAATGTCTGGCCTAGTGTTGACCAGATACATGATCGACCCATTGAGCTGCCTGTACAAGGTGGGATCTACTTGTCTCCTGATGCATCTATTTTCTTCTAGTTGGTGATCATGGGAGTAGCCATGGGTCGACAATCTTGCATTCTGAATTTCTGTAGCATATCTTCCTTGTCCAAGGAAGATATCCCCATTCTTTTTCCAAACTTCCAACCCTAGAAAATAATGCATCAACACCATGTCCTTCATGTCGAATTCAACTTCAAGATTCTTCTTGCAATCCTATATGAGCCTAGATGACCCAATTAGGAACAGGTCATCTACATATAATACCAGAATAAGTGGCTCATTCTCTACCATCAAATAGTAGAGATTGGGATCAACATCACTCTTGACAAATCCCAACTGCTACAAGTAACTATCAATCCGAGCATACCATGCTTTGGGTGCCTTCTTGAGCCCATACAGGGCTTTCTTTAATCTGCAAACATGCGTTCTCTTCTCATGAGTTTCAAATCCTTCAGGTTGTTCTATATACTGTTGATTTGGGGTAGCATCGGATGTGCTCTAGCCATGAAATTTGGTGGAAAGGTTGGGGCACATGAGATCTCCAGTACCCAGAAAGGGTTTGGGCAGACTTTAAACAGATCAGGAGATATTAAAATAATTAATATTTTTAATGGAGTCCCTAAGTCTAATCTTAGGCAAAATAAAATATTAATGTGTATTAATATGAATTTGTGTTAGAATGGTCCAAAAGACATGGATGAAGCCAGATCTAATCCTAGTCGTTGATTAGGGACTTAATCTCGGCTGTTGAGATGTCAACAGGAAAAGTATAAGAGGAGGCTTGAGGGTCACTTGGAGAATACACCAGATGATCAATCATTCTATTCTTTAGAGCGGGGTTTGCTAAGAGAGATAGAATCAATGATCAGAAGAGCAGCTGAGTGGAATTGAGTACAGAGAAATAGAGAAGGTAGAGATTGTGTCGGGAAAGCAGCACAGTAGCCAAGGAAGGTGACGTAGATCCAGCAAGGGCTCACGCTGGGCCACACATAGGCAGCCAAGTGCTGCGCAGAGCACCAGAGGGGCCATCACAGTTGACACAGAGGCTCCTACAGATGATGCAAGGCCTTCTGGGGCTAACGCAGGGCAAGCGTGAGACAGACAGGAGCTGACGCAGTCCGGATTGGGCAGACGCTGGGGTTGCAGGAACAATTTTGTGTTGAAGAGTTGTTGGAATGATTTTTCGGGGTTTCAGCTAAGAGATTTCTCTCAAACTGTAAGGTATATCTGCTAAGGAAATTATCTGTTGGATAGGCCAGTTTCGACACCTAGATTGTACTCTGATATTGTTTAATAAGAAAACCCTCAGATAACTGCACTGATTTTCCTGCATTGGGTTTTTCTGGGGACATTGGTCCAAAAATAATGGTGTCATGTGGTGTGTTTGTTCTTGTTTCTTTTAGTTGCTGATTTGTAATATGTTGAGCATGCACTGGTGTTTATTTTTAGTATTTACTTTGTAAATAACTTGTATAACAAGTAGGTAGGAATAAATCAGAAAAAGTGCATGAAGGGTTTCTAAACTAAGTAATTTTAGAAACTTCAACATGTTATCAGAGGGTGATTGCAGATCACAGGAGGACTAAAATACATCAGTCGAGCGGAGCAATAGCAGCTAAAAACAGCTGTCCCGAGGTGACAGAAGTTGTTTTTAGCAGCGTAGAAGCCAAGAAGTGTGACGCAGAGCCAACCAGAGCCACGCAGAAGTAGTCGGGAGCTGCGCAAAACCTCAGGGAGGACATTGTTTCTGACGCAGAGGGCCAGAGGGCTGATGCAGGGCATCCCAGCGCTGACGCAGACCCATCTGGGGTGACACAGAGCCAGCATGAGGCAGAAAGGGGCTGACACAGTTCACAAAAAGGTAGTGTCTGGAGTCTAGGAGGCTGCAGAAATATTGCAGAGTGGACCTGGTGAAGTACTGTAGTCAGAACAGTACTTGACAGAGCAGGGCCAGAGGAGTTGTTATCGAGGGTTTCTAGCCGAGGAACATGGATCAGAAGTGTAACTACACAAGTCGATCAGAGTAGGGGGCATCTCGAGAAGCGGCAGAAGGATTTCCAGGAGGGAAATCAGGACTTAGAGGGAGTCCAGAAGAGAACTTCCAGACGGGAAGTAGAGACTCAGAAGAGTCGAACAAAGAACTTCTAGGAGGGAAGTAGAGGAGCGTCATGGCACTACACGTGGTAAGAGACCAGGATAGACTAGAAGGAGCATCGAATTTCGTAGTCTGGAAGGCCAGAATCTTATCAGTGCTTGACAGGAATTGTGTCAAGAACTTCGCTTTGAAGGTAATAGCTATCCCAAATGACCCCAATGATAACAAGTACGAGGAGGCAATGGCAAGGGCCAAGTGCATTATCCTTGACGAGGTCAAGGATCATGTGGTACCACATGTAGCCGAGAAGGAAACGACAACTGAGATGTGGGAGGCTCTCAAGAACCTGTACCAGCATACTTCTGTGCAGAGAAGAATGCTGCTCGAGAACTAGATGAGGTCGTATCAGATGAAGAAGGGTCAATCGATTGACACCTTCCTCGGAGGACTAAATGAGACCAGAGACTAGGTTACTGCTATAGGAGCGACACCAAATCAGGAGCTTATGGTGAGGACAACCTTCAATGCTGTCTCAGAAGATTGGGAAGTGTTTGTCCAGAGTATCATGGGCAGAGGGACTCACCCACCTTGGGACAAGATGTGGGCAGCTCTTCGCCAGGAAGAGATTAGATGACAATCGAAGACAAGTAGCAGCGACAAAAGGATCAAGGTAGACCAGGAGGAGGAGGATGTGGCCCTAGCATCTGAGGGAAAGCAAGAGAAGCGGAAGAAGAAAGATCTCTCCAAGATCAAGTGCTTCCACTGTGGGGAGATGGGTCATTATGTGACCTAGTGTCAAAGGAAGAAGAGTAAGGGAGAGTCTTCCGAGACTAAGGCAGTGCTAGCATGGGCAGAGAATGAAGTTTTGGCAGACGATGACTATGCCATGAGTGCACACACCACTTGAGCGGAAGTGGGGAGACATCAAGCAGTAGTTAGATGGATTACAGGCGATGAGGGGTAGGATCCTTGAGGTACCTAGCCTCTTGGATTAGACCTTGCTACGGTAGACCCGACGAGGAGTAGCAGGACTAGCTGAGTGGGTAGAGATGCATGCGGATGGAGCAGTAGAGAGAGCTACATGCACGAGTCCCAAGACAACGCGAGGCTAGCAGGCTGCAGTAGTGCGAGAGGCACAAGAGTGTTGCAGCAGTGCAGGAAGGCACAAAGAGGTGTGCAACGGTGCAAGATGTGGGGAGTTGTTGCAGCAACACAAAGGTCAGAAAGGGAGCACTTGTCAGCGGTAGTGGGATCTTCAACATCAGTGGGTGTCTCTAGCCCAACAGGGAGGTCAGTTGGGAGATCAGTTACTTACTTCTCAGTAACTGAGTTTCAGTGCAGTAGTGGGCAACACGATGCAGCATGATGAGAGGAGGTGCAGTGCAGATGCAGTGATGGGAGAAAGGACCAGCAAAAACACAGATGCAGAGGGAGTTGCCATACAAATGTAGCGGTGGCAGTGGCAGAACCATGGGCAGCAGTACAGGAGGCAGCAGTGCAGAGGATGTTGGGCAGGAAGGCCTAGCATCAGCAGAGGTACCGATGCCAGATGATCAGAGTAATACTCAGTGAGGAGTATTGTTAGAGCATAGTCCTCGCTAAGAGGGAGTGTTGATTTG
>APFE031398893.1:39339-128840 GCA_000404065.3 Pinus taeda
ATGAATCTGTGTTAGAATGGTCCAAAAGACATGGATCAAGCCAGATCTAATCTTAGTCGTTGATTAGGGACTTAATCTTGGCTGTTGAGATGTCAACAGGAAAAGTATAAGAGGAGGCTTGAGGGTCATTTAGAGAATACACCAGATGATTAGTAATTCTATTCTCTAGAGCGGGGTTTGCTAAGAGAGATATAATCAGTGATCAAGAGAGCAGCTGAGGGGCATTGAGTACAAAGAAATAGAGAAGGCAGAGATTGTGTCGGGAAAGTAACGCAATAGCCAAGAAGGGTGATGTAGAGCCAGCAAGGGCTCACGCTGGGCCACACAGAGGCAGCCAAGTGCTACGCAGAGCACCAGGGGGGCCAGTGCAGTTGACACAAAGGCTCCTAGAGCTGACGCAGGGCCTCCTGGGGTTGACGCAGGCAAGCGTGCGACAGACAGGGGCTGACGTAGTCTAGATTGGGCAGAAGTTGGTGTTGCAAGCATAGTTTTGTGCTGAAGAGCTGTCGAAAGGATTTTCCGGGGTTTTAGCCAAGAGATTTCTCTCAAACTGTGAGGTATATTTGCTAGGGAAATTATCTATTGGGTAAGTCAGTTTCGATACCCAGATTGTACTTTGATATTTCTTAATAAGAAAACCCTCAGATAGTTGCACCAGTTTTCTTGCATTGGGTTTTTCCGGGGACATTGGTCCAAAAATAATGGTGTCATGTGGTGTGTTTGTTCTTGTTTCTTTTAGTTGTTGATCTGTAATATGTTGAGCATACACTGGTGTTTATTTTCATTATTTACTTTGTGAATAACTTGTTAAAGGAAAAATAACAAGTAGGTAGGAATAAATCAGAAAAAGTGCATGAAGGGTTTCTAAACTAAGTAAACTTAGAAACTTCAACATATACACCTCCTCTTCTATCACTCCGTTCAAGAATGTTGTCTTGACATCCATTTGGTAAATCTCCCATCCCATTTGAGCTATTAGGGATATAACGGATCTAATAGAGGTGTATCGAGCAACTGAGGCAAAGGTCTCTTCATAGTCTATTCCTTCTTTCTGAGCATACCCCTTTGCCATGAACCTTGCCTTGTACTTGTCTATACTGCCATCCGCAACATACTCGATCTTGAAGATCCATTGTGATCCTACAATTGATCTATCTTCTGGTCTAGGTACTACTTCCTAGACATCATTCGTCATGATAGAGTTGTATTCTTCTACCATGGCATCCACTCATACTTGGTGTTGAACAACTTCCTTAAAGCTAGAGGGTTCTTCAGCTTGTGCTACCAATCCTTGGTATCTGTCAGGTTGTGTACACTGCCTTTTCTCAATTCTAGGAGCTCCAACAAACTCCTTTGCGTTCCTCAGTGTCTGCTGTACTTTTCTGCTGGTTCTACCACTGGTGGTGGGAGGCTCAACCAATTCCTCCTCCTGATCCTATTGTTCCATCTGCTAAGAAGTATCTGCATTTCCTCCTTCTGAGGAGATACTGGTACTGCTCACTATACTCGATCCAGGTGTCTTTCCTCCTACCTGTCTTCCTCGCTGCCCCTACTGCTCTTGGACTAATGGAACATCTACTGACTAATCTTCTGCAAGAATCTCACGATATTTCTTGAAAGCTCTGTCCTCCATGAACTTTGCATCCCGTCTCACTACAATATTCCTCTGAGGTCTCGTTGTATCCTACGAGATACCCCTTTTTTGTAGTCTGATCCAGTTTGCTGCGCTTCTCATCTAGAATGTGACAACAAGCCATGCTTTCGAATATCCTGAGATGACTGACTTCTGACTTCTTCCCTGTGAAGACCCCCTTCGGGCGTTTTCTTCCCCAATGCTCTATGAGGAGTTCTATACTGTTGTTTTGCAAACTTCTTCGCATAGATACCTAGGTAGATCCTGATCATACAACATAGCTTTGGCTGCGCCAACAATAATTCTATTTTTTCCTTCTACTACTCCATTTTGCTTTGAATTATATGGAGCTGTCCGCTCTCTTTTGATGCCCTCCTTTGTGCAAAAATTTGTGAAGTCTTTGTCCGTTTATTCTCCACAATTATCTGAACGCAATACCATTATCTTTTCCCCTGTCATATTTTCAACAAGAGATTTAAAGTCTCGGAAGCGATCAAAGACCTCATCTTGGTCTTTAAGAAATAGATTTAGGTTTTTTTTGGAGTGATCATCAATAAAGGTGATGAAGTATTCGCCACCGCTAAGAAATCTTGTGGACATAGGACCACAAATATCTGAGTGTATCAATCCTAATATACATTTTGCTCTATTGTTACTTCTGGAAAAAGATGCTTTAGTGTACTTTCCTATTACATATCCTCTGCATAAGTCATCATGTTCACTACTAAAGACTGGTACTCCTGTAATAGTCTCTCTGAGCATTCTCAGTGCTCCATGGTGCAAATGCCCCATTCGCCTGTGCCATAATTCATTTTGCTCCTTCTCACCATTCTAGTTGTTGCCTATTAGTGCCATTGGTGACTCAATTTTCAATCTGTACAGCTTGTTGCTTCGAATCCCAATTTGCCTTTTCTTCTTCCATCTTGGATGCTTGACGTATACTTTTTTTCCCATGAAGTATACATCGTATCCCTTGTCCCATAACTGAGACACTAAAATTAAGTTCATTCTTAATCTTAGCACATGCAGAACATTGGTGGCTTAGATGCTGGTCCCTGCTTCCATTTGAAATGTTATGGTGCCTCTCCCTACCAGAGTACATTTCGTTCTGTTACCCATAGTGATTTGGAAGTCCATTTGTTCTTCTTGACAGCTCGAGAAATGTTCTCGTACTCCAGTCATATGAGTTGAAGCCCCGCTATCAATGTACCAAACATTTGCTGACGCTGAATTTGCTAGGCATGCGAATTCTTTATCTAATTTGGTAGATAACTGTGAGACACTTTGAGTATCCATATTGTGCCAATTGCCAATGCTAACCTATCCCAACAACTGCTACAGGAAAAACTACGTCCCACCTGAGACAACCCCTCTCGCTGAATCTTCAGTTGCATTGTTCCTTTTACCACTGGCAAATTTCGATCGGAAAGACTTACCTCTCTGTCGACTCACTCAGAGAGAGTTTGCCCACAAAATCTAATCCTTTTGGCTTTGAATTGCTCAAGCCCCTTGGAGATTCGAATAACTGCCCCTGCAGGAATTTTGAATTCCTTTCTACCTTCAACGATGGGCTTTCCGGCTTCTTCTTTCCCTTAGCTCCGATAACATGTGAAAATTTCTAAATGGAAATCCTATTGCAATGATTTTTTTTTCTCGCTAAAAAACTAATCTATTATTTACAGAAACAGGCAAAACATTACAATCATAGAGTTTCTTCGCCAGAGGCCAAGCCTTGGCACTCTGGAATGTGAAGGACCATCATAAGAGCAGCCCTCGCAGGAGCACCATACTTGAACAAAACATCCCACATTTGAACAAAAACATCCCACGCAGGGGTTCTTTGTCTTTCAAAAAGGAGCAACCAGTTCAAACTAGATAGCCCGCGCAGGGGCAACAGATAACCAACAACATTATCCCACGCAGGGGCAGCAAAAAACATGACAAGAAAAAGCATTGGGACCACATAACATAAACCGAAAGCCGAAGCAAAACCTGAGTGTTGCTGGAGTGGGTGATGCTGAGCGGAAGGCCAGCTACTCCTCCGGCTCCTCTTCGACCACCGGGTACCATCCAAATTTTCCAAGTTCCTCTGCAGTAGGGTGGGGATCCAGGTTGACATCGACCCCCTTGGATGTTGACGCTTCCTGAGGCTGGGGAAGGTTGGGGGCTTGTTCTGCAACCACCCCTGGCATTGCTTTGACAATTTCTGAACTCTCGTCCTGGTGCTTCCTTTTGCCACGGAGCTCTTCACTATCGGTTGGCGCTTCCTCCAGGAAAAGTACCGAAACATGGGCATTGATACGGGGTCTGTCCATCGAGCTGCTGAAGGTAAAAATGGCCGAACCAAAGGCCGGTGAAGGAGCTGAAGGGTCCGGGCTGCTAGAGTCCACGAATTGGCTGGCTTGGATAGGATTGGCTTCAGAAATGCAATGGCAGTGGCAGCGACAGCAATGGGAGTGAGGTTCTTCAGCTGGAGGCCGAGAGGACCCTCCACGTGCAGAGCCTCGACGGCTAAGCAAGCGCTGTCGAGGCCTGACCATTTTTGCAGAAGAGCCGAGGGTAAGGAGCAGTGTGAGATAGGGAGGCGGAATTGATACAAAGGTGAGCGGGCGGCACTTGATACACTCAAATTCGCAACCCCCTCGCCCTTCAGACTTGAAATTACATACAGCAAACAGAGGGATGGCAGGTATTGTCTCCCGGAGAGCTGAAGACCAGGCGGGAGCCAAAACAACAAAGACCAAGTGCTGAGCATGAACCAGCTTAAGCTGAGCCCCCCCATCGCCTTTTTTAACCACTGCATCGTGACCTCGATCCTCGAACGCCATAACTGCTCGTTGCAGTCGAGCCAACAACTTGAACGGAGCATTGAATGAAATCCAACGTTAATCCCTGCCATATATTCCTTGGCGGCGATCGGGCATTAAATGCCAGCACTACACCTGAGGCAGCGCCGCAGCACATGACCAGCATGTGGCTCCTCGTTGCCTTCCGTCGTGTCACCCGCATCCGGGATAATCCTATTGCAATGATTAATATTATTTCTTCTACTTATTATCTCAGAAATAAGTTATTCAAAGTGTTCTTACAACAAATATCAAAATATATTTTACTACAGCCTTCACAATTAAAATATTGCAGAAAGTAAATGTAAAGAAAAATATTGGCACAAATACATTCACAATGACACAGTTATTTTTGGACAATTGTCTCCGGAAAAACCCAATGTGGGAAAACCGATGTAACAGATGAGGGTTTCTTTATTATTCTTCAGCAAATTCTCATGTACAATTACAACCAACAAAACAGGAGTGAGAAATTTTATAGACGCTTTCTGACAAATCTATGATCCAGGTGAAGTACTCCTCTTCCCCAGAATCCTTATGTGTCCCTCTGTGCTAGACTTCTCACACTGGCCTAGTGTCTAGCTGCCCACGTAGACTCTATGTCAGTCTGCCTCTGCGCTGCCTCTTTCTACATCACCTTGTTCCTGATCTGGGTCTTGTTGCCTTGCACTCTCGAAAGATGTTGATGCCCTCTTTTCCTTTCTTAGCTGGAACTCTCCCTCTGATTCGATTTTCTCTTGCCTAACTTTGACCAGTGAGAAAATCGATCTTACTTGGGTAACTGAGTATCTGCCTTTGCTGTGTTCTCCAAGTGCCCATCAAGCCTCCTTTTATAATCCTCTCGTTGATAAATCAACAACCCAGATTAGATTCTAATCTTTTAGAAGTTTCACCCATAGTTTAGATTAATACCCATTAATTATTTTAATTTCCCAAGTTTAGACTTAGGGTTCCATTAAAAATAATTAATTATTTTATTAAAACTGTCTCCGAGTGGAATTTCCCCAAACGATATCTGGGTATTGGGGAATGCATGTGTCTAAGCATCCCTGCAAATTTTGAGACTTAGAGCACATCCAATGCTACCACAAATCAACAGTCTCTGCGCAATGCAGGGTTCTAGCAAGTGGGAAGGAGGCTTGATAATTGATCTTGCGAAGTGCGCAGTTCAGGTCGGGCTTTGACGCAGTTTCTGCGTAGTTACGGGAAGGAAGACATGATGCTTCCCTCTAGGATTTTGCAGTTCAACTGACTCGGAGGACAACCTCAAGCACTGTGTAGTTCCAGACAACAGAGTAGCATCACTGAGGGATGAGACTGAGCAGTGCAACTCAATTAGGGCCCGGTGAAGTGGGGTTGTTCCGTCGAGATATTTTCAGGAAAATGGCTAAGTGTGAGATGCAGGTGAACTTGTGAGGACTCAACATTGTGATCACACTTAGCATACTTCAACAACATGACAACACTGACCACTGGGACAACATAGCAAAGCATGACCATTTGTGGGACTGTCTAGTGCTGAAAGCGACAAATGTGACACTTTGGATAGACCTTTGGATGACCGCTACGACAATTTTGTGACAATGCTTACAACTTTGTGTGTGAGTGCGACAAGTGTTCACATACCTAAGACAACCCAAACACACAAAGACAAACCTTCAAAATCACCAGAACAAGATCACAAGCATGACAAAGCAATCAACATGCCAAAAGACGACAGTTGGTTAAGCAAGCAAAAGGGTGAAAAGACTTTGAAGGAGCTCAAGGAATGAGCTCGAGTGTTTGCAAGCATCAAAGGAAAAACCAAGGAAGGCTCTGAAATTTGAGTGCAAGCCAAAATTTTGGAGGGTGTTACAGCTGCTACAACAGGAGCCTAACCACTCATGTTTGGGTAACATCGAGGCGATGACAGGGGTAGATCAGGAGGTGATTCCTTATGACTCTCAGGATGATGATTCTTATCCTGTAGTTGAGTCCATGGGTTTTTATGAGGATACCTCTAAGGAGCATGGACAGTCATATGGAGTTGTTGACAACATTGTTGATTTGTGGTAGCATCAGATGTGCTGCAGCCATGCAAATTTGTGGAGAGGCTAAAGCACATGAGATCTCGAAGACCTATAAATGGTTTAGGCAGATTCTAACCATTTGGGAGATATCAAAATAATTAATATTTTTAATGGAGTTCGTAAGTCTAAATTTAGGAAAGTTAAAATATTAGTGGGTATTAATATAAAACTGGGTTAGAATGTTTCAAAAGTCATGGATCAAACCAAATCTAATCTTAGCTGTTGATTAGAGATTTAATCTCGGCCATTGATGGACCAACGAGAAAAGTATAAGAGAAGCCTTGAGGGTTAGTTGGAGAATACACCAGAGTGATCAGTCATTCTATTCTTTAGAGTGGGGTTTGCTAAGAGAGATAGAATTGGTGATCAACATTGAGGGGCAGTGAATACATAGCAGAGAGGTAGAGTTTGTACCAGAGAGATAGCGCAAAGCCCAGAGAGGTTGATGCAGAGGCAGCTGGGGGCTACGCAGAGGCAGCCAGGAGTTGCGCAGAGCTAGGAGAGGCCAGCGGGTGTGATGCAGAGGGTTTAAGGGATGACGCAGAAGCTCTAGAAGCTGCGTAGAGGCTAGTAGAGCTGATGCAGGGCCAAGAGGCAACACTGGAGGATTTTGTGGGATAGATTGGGAGTTGATGAGCCAGATAGATTGGGAGTTGATGAGCCAGATAGGGTGACGTAGTCGCTATCAGAGTGACACAAAGCAGTTGAAGCTGGAATTGTTGTTGTGGGATCGTTCATCCGGTGATTAATCAGTCGAAATATTTGTCTCCAAGGAGAGGTACTATTGCCGAGGGCATTCTCTGTTGGGTGAGTCATTTCTGGCACCTTGGTTGTATTCTGAAAATTGCATAATAATAAAACCCTCTGAATAGCTGCACTAATTTTCCCGCATTGGGTTTTTCCAGGGACATTGGTCCAAAAATAACGGTGTCACTTGTGTGCTTGTTTTCTTTTAGTTGATGATCTGTAGATGTTGATGCTGTACTTGTGTCTATTTTCAGTATTTACATGGTAAATAACTTGTTAAGTAATTAAACAAGTAGGAAGAAATAAACCAGATAGTACAGGAAGAATTTCTAACAGGTTAGAATTATAAATTCCAACATGGTATCAGAGCGTGGTTGCAGGTCACAGGATAACTAAAGGCATCAGCGAGCAGAGCAAAAGAAGAAAATTTAGTTGTCCTGAGTGACAGGGTTGATCCATTCAGAAGACAACAGAGGAAGGAGTGATGCAAAGGAATTGCGTCATCATTCTGGGCCAGAGAAGGGCAACGCAGAGGCTAAGGGAGGTAGAATCAGGCTCACGTAAAGTCACGTAGAGGCTAGGAGGGGTTACATAGTTGGCTAGGGAAGCTAATTTGCCGGTGCCGGGGTTGCGCAGAGCCAAGTGGTTCAATTCTTTAGTTGCCGGGGTATAGGAGGTTGCGGGTAATTTGTGGAGCGAAGATGGTGGGGTACTGTGGTCAGAACAATACCTAACAGGGCAAAACCAAGGAGGAGGGAGTTGTTGCTGAGGCGGATTTCTAGCCAAGGAATCCGGATCAGTGGTGCAGTTGCACAAACGATCGGAGTGGGCAACTTAATTTTGACAAAGGGATTTCTAGAAGGGAAAGCGAGACTTAGAAGGAGTCGAATCGAGAACTTCCAGATGGGAAGTTGAGAGACTTAGCAGGAGTTGAATAGAGGACTTCCAGGAGGGAAGTAGAGAGGCTCGGAGGAGTCGAAAGAAGAGCAACATAATGGCCGTGAATGGACTGAGAGATCAGGATAGGTTGGACGGAGCATCCAACTTCGTGGTCTGGAAGGCAAGGATCTTGTCCATTCTAGACGGATATCACATCAAGGACTTCGCCTTGAAAACAATAATGATCCCAGTTGACTTAGTTGAAAATGAGAAGTACGAGATAATGGCTAGGGCAAAGTGCATCATCCTTGATGGGTCAAGGATCATGTGGTGCCGCATATTGCCGAGAAGGACATGACAAATGAGATGTGGGAGGCCATGAAGAAATTATACTAGCATACTTCTGTGCAGAGGAAGATGCTACTTGAAAATCAGCTGCGGCCATACTAGATGCAGAAGGGAGAGCAAATAGATGTATTCCTCGGTCGATTGAAGGAAATCTGGGACCAGCTGACTTCCATAGGGGCCACGCCGGATGAGGAGATGATGGTGAGGACCGCACTGAACGTAGTCTCCAAGGATTGGGAAGTATTTGTCCAGAGCATACTGGGCAGGTCGAAGCTTCCAGATTGAGAAGAATTGTGGCCGACTCTTCGTCAAGAGGAGATCAGAAGGTTGACCAAGACGGGGAGTAGCAGTAAAGGTATCAGGATCAAGAAGGAGGAAGAAGAGAAAGAAGAAGGACCTCTCCAAGGTCAAATGCTTCCATTGTGGGGAACTGGGTCATTTTGTGAACCAATGTCCTAGGAAGAAGAGTAAGGGAGAGGCTTCCGAGACCAAGGCAACGCCAGCGAGGGTGGAGAAAGAAGTCGAGGAGGATGATGATTGTGCCATGAGTGCTCATGTGCCACTTGAGAAGAAGTGGGGAGACATCGAGTTATAGTCAGATGGACTATAGGCGATGAGGGGCAGGATCCTTGAGGTACCCAACCTCTTAGATTATACCTTTCTACGGGAGCCCTGAAGAGGAGCAATAGGATTGGCAGATGTTGGTAGAGAAGGATGCAGATGAAGCGACAGAGAGTACTACAGTGCATGAGTCACTTGACAGCGCGAGGCTAGCAAGTTGCAAGAGTGCGAGAGGCACAAGAGTGTTGCACCAGTGCAGGATGGCACGGAGAGGTGTGCAACGGTGCGAGATGCAGGGAGTTGTTGCAGCAGTGCAAAGCTCAGTAGAGGGAGCTTCAACATCGGGAGTGTTTCTAGCCTGACAGGGATGTCAAAAGTTGGGTGGATCAGTTACTTACTTCTCAGTAACTGAGTTGCAGGTCAATAGCTAGTAATGGTAGTGCTATGGGCAGCATGATGCAACATGATGAGAGGGGATGCAATGCAGATGCAGTGCTGGGAGGATGGACTAGTAGCAGCATGGATGTAGAGGGAGCTACCATACGGATGCAGCAGTGGCAATGACAGGGCCATGGGCAGTAGTACAGGATGCAGCAGTGTAGAGGATGTTGGGCAGGGAGGCCTAGCATCAGCACAGAGACCGGTGCTGGATAATCAGGTTGATACTTAGTGTGGAGTATTACTAGAGCACGGTCCTTGCTAAGAGGGAGTGTTGATTTGTGGTAGTATCGGATGTGCTCTAGCCATGAAAATTGGTGGAGAGGCTAAAACACATGAGATCTCCAAGACCCAGAAATGGTTTGGGCAGATTCTAACCGGTTTGAGAGATATTAAAATAATTAATATTTTAATGGAGTTCCTAAGTCTAAACTTAGGAAAAGCAAAATATTAATGGGTATTAATATGAAAATGGGTTAGAATGTTCCAAAATTCAAGGATCAAGCCAAATCTAATCTTAGCCATTGATTAGAGATTTAATCTCGGTTGTTGATGGACCAACGAGAAAAGTATAAGATGAGCCTTGAGGGTCAGTTGGAGAATACACCAGAGTGATTAGTCATTCTATTATCTAGAGCAGGGTTTGCTAAGAGAGATAGAATCAATGATCACCAGCGAGGGACAGTGAATACATAGCAGAGAGGCAGAGGTGGTACCAGAGAGAGCGCAAAGCCTAGAGAGGTTGACACAGAGGCAGTTGGGGGCTACGCAGAGGCAACTAAGAGAGGCCAGCGTGTGTGACGCAGAGGGTCTAAGGGCTAATGCAGAAGCTACAGAAGCTGCGTAGAAGCTAGAAGAGCTGACGCAGGGCCAAGAGGCACCGCTGGGAGGATTTCGGGGGACAGACTGGGAGCTGGTGAGCTGGATAGGGTGACACAATCCTTATCAAAGAGACGTAGAGCAGTGGAGGCTAAAATTGTTGTTGTGGGATCATCCATCCGGTGATTAATCAGCTGGAATGTCTGTCTCTGAGGAGAGGTACTACTGCCGAGGGCATTCTCTGTTGGGTGAGCCATTTCTGGCACCCTGTTTGTATTATGAAAACTGCATAGTAATAAAACCCTCTGAATAGCTGCACTGGTTTTCCTGCATTGGGTTTTTCCGAGGACATTGGTCCAAATATAACGGTGTAACTTGTGTGCTTGTTTTCTTTCAGTTGATGATCTGTAGATGTTGATACTGTACTTGTGTTTATTTTCAGTATTTACATGGTAAATAACTTGTCAAGTAATTAAACAAGTAGGAAGAAATAAACTAGATAGTACAAGAAGAGTTTCTAATGGGTTAGAATTAGAAATTCCAACAAGCATCTTTGGTATGCATCTATGTGAGATGAAGGAGTAATTTGAGCTGCAGATTGTTATCATGGGGGAAAACGATCAGGGAGCATATTGGTGAGATGAGGGGCTGATGATTTAGCATGGATAGCACATAAAGGAGCATGAGTTAGTTGAGGATGATGATGTGCACAATATGCATGATGCGCTGTTTATAGAGAGTCAGTTGGAGGAGGATGAGCAACCACCTTTTGGACCAACCATTGATGAGGAGCAGGAAGATGCATAGGTAGCTGGAAAGGCTGCAGTACTTTCAGGCAGAAGTCCTCTCCAGGAGTACTTAGATAGGGCTTGCAACACATCTTTTCCACTTTTGGCCATTATAGAGAGAGCGATAGGACTTCTTAGACAGATCTTATTGATTAACTAGGCAGAGCAGCATTGAGCGTGGACTAGAATCAACATAGTAGACTTGTTCCTTACACAAGTGTCCATGCTTTGGATTAGCGGGAGATCATGAGTTGGTATCCTATTGATGGAGTATCATTCTTAGTGAGAGGCACAATACAACAATATGCCTTAGATGAGAGGGTTACTACATGTTTCAGTGTGCAGTGGGATGTGAATTGACAGTTCATCAATATTCTAGTACCACTAGCCCAACATTTACAGAGTAGGGTGACCTCGACCTATGCCAGATGTTGGATTTGAGAGAGATGATGAGTTGGCATTCTAATGGTGGAGTAACATCTATGTCCAGACACAAAACATAGTTAGAGCCATGGGACATGGACGATGATTGGCCATGGTGGCATTGGGATCCAGGTAGATCTATTGATAGCAGGTTGAGTCAGAGATGGGCTTGGAATCTAGGTATTGGGGGATCCATTCATGCTTGGATTGCGTGGAGGCATGATGTGGTCCAATGTTTCATATGGGATCCTGTTATCATTTTGTAGGTACCTCTACAGTGGATAGGTACAAATTACTTGAGGGCAAGCAATCTTGGGGCAGGAGGATTTGTCATGTCCCCATTTTTATTTTCCTCTATAGTACAACCAATATGAGTTTCCAGGTTATGTGATGGCTACACCGTAGAAGCAAGATTACATCATAAAGGGATTTACTAGGGTTTTGAGGAGTTTTTATAGGATCCGATGGTAGTCGCTTGGTATATTCCATCATCTACAACTTGCCTTTGTTCCATTGCATTCTGATGACTTTTGTAAAATAAGATTATTATTGGCCTTGACTCAATTAATTACGCTTGAGGTGGCATTTTGGGAGGAATATTTGATGGAACACCTTAGTGTAACAACTTGTTGGAACCAGAACGAGAATATTTATAGGATGGGGTATGTTATCCACAACTTTGTCAATAGTCCAAGGAAGCAGAGTACATAGAAGTGGAGATTTTTTTTCAAAGATCAAAGTCATCAACCAACATGATTATATCTTTGTAAACCTAATTTCTGCAAGTTTTATTGTAAATGATGCTAGTATGACCATTTAATTATGTAACAACACCTAGGTAAGCCTCTAATTTTGGCAAAGAATTTAATCCTAAGAAGGTTTTTAACCTCCCCGAATTATTTGTTTTTGTAAACACGCCTAATCGGCAGAGTTTTTCTTCTAGCTATAACCCAAAGCTAGGGTGAAATTTGTTGACAAGGTCTTAGGTGAGTCTTAGTATTATCGAGTCTATTGTAAAAGTGTGTTTGGGAATAATTTTAGTGCATGGTGCCTCGCAATCAGATACCATGGCTAAATTATTTTATAACAAGCACACTTGGTTTCATACTAGATCATATTATGACGCAGAATTGGGTAAATTATTGAGGGTCTATGTATAGAGGTGTTTTCCCCTTTCAAGGGTTGCTATTGCAATTATTTTAATGAAAAAATATTTTAGTCCATGGTTTCTCACAGTTAGACACCATGGCTAAAATATTTGAGGGTGGAAAAATTAGTAATCCCCTCCAAAGTGAATTAAATAATTTTTCTGGCTAAAGTAAATTAAAATTCTAAGCGAGAAAATTAATTAATTTTGTGTCAAAATATAACTATAGGGAAATTAATTTCTCTCCAAGTGGAAAATAATAAAAAATTCATGGGTCAAAAAGAAGTCAATTCGTGGGACCAAAGGAAAAATGGATACTTTAAGAAAATTTGAGACTTTGGACCTTGGTGGTTAAGTCAAAGTCAATTTTTTGAGAAAATTAATCCAAAATATTAATTTTTGGATTAATTAAAAGTGGTTTTTAAGAAAATTTTGAATTTTTCCTCAAAATAAAAAATTCAACGATGGAGATTAAAATATGATGAAATTATTTTCGACGATCGAAATTATTTTGACGAGGATCAAGCCAACTAGCCATTATTTTCTACTTGGAGGGGTTTCTCTATATAAGGAAGTTATTTTGCTTCTATTTCCCATCTTTGGATTAAGTGATTTTTTGTATTGGGCTCAACTCTGCTTGGAATATTTTTTATCATAATAGAAAGACTTTGGAGTTCAGTTCATGGTATTTTTTTATCCGCGGATCTGTGGTATGTGATGGCTATGTGTTTATCCTATATTGTGCTAAATGATTTTTTTTTAAACTGTTATTTCATTTGTCAGTGATAAGAACATTCTATTGATACAAGTATCTTAGGTTATTTGATTCCCCATATGAGCTAATTGTTTATCTTAAAAATTTATAAAAGTTTACAGGTACGCTAGCCCTTGGGCTCCAAGTTCATAGACTGTGGAGAAGAGCCAACCTTGTTTGGGCTCTAAGTTTTCATTTTGGTAAATTATTTAGCAGGAGAGTTTTGGCTTGGCTATCTTACGAAATTATTCATATATAGATTTTATTTCAAAATTGTCAATTTTTTTATTATTTGATCTTGGGCTAAAAATAATTATTTTGCTAATGAGAACTCGTAATTTTAATTTGTAATTATTTTGAATATTTGTAAATTATTTCTAAACCTTGTTTTATTTTTTTGTAGATCTTGGGGTTTTTGGGACTTTCCAATATTTTGTATATATATTTTTGTATTTATCTAACATGGGTGGTCTAAATCTAGTTTTTGGTTGTGAGGATTTTGTGTTTAAAGACTTTTGGCAGGTGAAAGCCCCATCGATTTGTAGGAGAAGTGAGTTATTTTTCAGATCTAAAGATTCTTTCCTAGTGATTGGGGTTTTGAGGGCTTTTACCCATTTTTTGGCTAGCATTTTGGGAAGGATTTTGAGGGGCTTCAAAGTATATAGGTTCTTATTGGACCTCAATCTACAAAACCCATATCACCAAATCTGGACGTTGGGCCTGGAAGAGGAAGACGCTAGCCTTAGAGGGTTTTTGCTGTAACAACTGGGATTTTTCTGTGGAAATTATTTGTTGAATTTATTTTGTAGGTGGATTCTTGAGTTTGAAGGGGTTTTTTGGTGTTTTGATGCTAGTTTGGCCTAGCTGCAAGGGATAGAGACCATTGTTGGCCTAGCTGTAGGGTTTAGACTGAATTCTATAGCTTGGATTTGGGGTTTTGGTGGTTGATCTATTTTATTTCAGACTTACATTTGTGGTTGTACGTGTTGGCGAGCCCACAATTTGCAATTCAAGACCAAGACTAGTGTCATCGGTGCCTTGGCTAGCTAAATCAACCATTGGACATAGGCCCAGAGGGCTTGAGGGTTTGATCTCTTTCCTCACCTTCTCTTTCACTTGCTACATAAATCAAATCAAATATGAACATTTTATTGTAGACCTTAAATTCAAGAGAAATAAGCGTAAAAACACTTTGAAATCATCAAATATTAATCTCAAGAACATTATAAGTGTTTTGGCTTTGTTTTTCATGCATTTATGTGAATAGATCTTGTAAAAAATTTGCTGATCTGTCTATTAACAATTGGCTGATTTGAATATTCAGAGGTCTGATATAAATTTTAGAGATTTGATCTAGAGGTTACGGTGGTCTTTTCCTAGCCTAACTCGTTCTTCTTGGCATTAAAAGTATTCTTTGCGCACTGGTTTTTCTATATCTGCATTTAAGAGTCCATATTGGCGTGTAATTGATTGTCATCTATTGGATAGTAACCTACAACAATCTGAATTTCTATTAGCAGTGACAAACAAATAAAAGAATAAGTCAAAGTAAGCCATTGATAAGATAATAACTCATATAAGACATCATACTTCGATTATAGGGGTTTAATTCATCGTTCTTGTTGATTTATGTTGGCTGTCCTATGTATTCTTGAAATCTGATATAAATTTGCAGCAGTCTGATATAGTTACAACAACATAATTGCTGATATAAACTCATCTAAATAAGCTTAATACTCTATTAAATCGTCATTTTGATTAAAGGGTTGAATTGGTCATAAATTTTCTTCGTTTGCAATCAAAATATTTGATTGTTATCACTGTTAAAGAAGTCTGATCAGATTTAAAGATCAGTCCCTAGGACCAAATTTTAATAAGTCTAACAAGTCTAAAAGTCATCTCTCTAATTGCTAAACGTTTATCATTGAAATGATTGTTTTCAAGTGATTTTTGGGATTGCTATTGAGTAACTTGTTTGCTGATCTATAGCAGTGAGTTATTGCAAAAGGAGCTCTCTAATATCTTAAGTTGATATATTAAGTTGCATTGGTATCTTGATAATAGTCTTGCCTTGACTTTCCTCTTGCATCTTTGCATCACCGCATTAGCATCCGTTTTTTATCGCTATTAGCAATCTCATTTTGAACTTGCCTCTATTGTCATCATGTGCTTTATTGGTTTTATGATATAAGTGGTAACTTGCCTAATCACTGAATAATATCACTAATCATAAGATAAGGTATTGTTGACATAATTGATAAGCTCTAATTGGAATTGTTAATTTCATTTCACTTGAATTGTTAGCCTTGTATAATTAAGTGCTTCAATTTGTTCTTAAGTAACATTAAGTAGCGTAAGTAATCTTTTGATAATTGTGCACTTGTGTTTCACTGCAATTGTTTATCTTGTTTCACTTGAAATAGTTGTTCAATTGCTCTTTAAGTGCTTCATTGAATTGCTCTTAGATTGGATATCACTACAAGCGTGTGAATTTAAATAATTTATCTTATTGGATTACTTAATCTAATTAATAATCTCATTGAAGCATTCCCTCATGTTGAATTTACATTCTAGGCATAGTCTTGCACTAATCAATTTACCTCCAGGCATAAGCTTGGTTGATAAAAAGATAGAACCACCTTTTCTCTTTTAGCTTGTGAAAAATATACCCTCTTTAGTGGTTAACACGGTGACCTAGTAGTTGTCAATGTAATGACCCATTTCAATCTATAAGTCAAAGAGTTTTAGCATGCATACGGTGTATGCATATGATAGCTACACATGCACACATCACATGTCTTGCACTAGTATACTTATTAAATAATTAAGAAAAAGTTAAATGAATGAAAATGGACTAGAACACCTAAATTATCAAGAAGAGAGATATTACCTCAAATCCGACATTCAAAAGATACATATGAAACACTGTACTTATAAGGTGTTAAATAAAATTTATAATTCCAATCATTCTAAGATAAATATTGATCATTATAGAGTTTAAAGTTGTAAGTTAAATATTGTTAATATATATGTATATAAATATATATTTAGATAAGTCAAAATTTTTCAATTAATATCATAAACATTTGATAACTATTGAATTTGTTATTATAATTAATTTTTTTATAAAAGGTAAAATATTATAAAAGATAAAAATCATTAAAGCTTAAAAACATGACAAAGACTTTAAGATTTATATTCATACCCTTACCTCATTCTACATGTAAAGTTAATTGGCCAAATAAAATCTGAGGAGGGCAGTGGAAGAAGGCGGTAACCGCCTAGGAAGGTTATTTATCCCAAGCACACAAACGCAGAAGAGGCTTTTTTTGGAGGAAGAGGAACACTGGAAGGAGAATAGGAGATCTGAATCAAAGCTGGGGTTTCAATTATTCTTGAAGCTTTTGGGCACGGGGGACTGAAATACTCCAATTCGGAAGTATTTTGGAGTTGAGTACCAACACTGTGTTCAACTTGGCTAGGAGGTTTTGGTTTTTTGGTAACGAGAGTGGGAGAAAACTGGGATCCTCTTCAAGCTAATTTCCAAGTATTCATCTGTGCTTAATTTTTCAAATTCTATGTCTGGTTAATGATAAATTCAAGGTAAATTAAGGATTCTGACATAATTGTTAGGATAGACGTATATATATTATGTAAATTAGGACCTTGCAGTCAGAGCCACGGTCTTTATAGCGCCAGAGGCGTCGGGTGGTTACAACTCAAGGTGAGGGATTGTTAATCAAACCATAGCTTGCTTCCCCTTGGTTTCTCTCCACAACTTACTCTAGAGACTGGCTTCAAATCAACTAGGAGGAAGGATTCACCTAATTAGGCATATAATTTAAAATAAACCAAGATCTTGCATCTCACTTAGCTTTTTGGTGTTGCATCTCATATAGGATAGTCAAGCATTGTGAAGCAACAACTGTTCATATGATAGCTTGGTAGATAATTCAATTAAGCAAGTGTTTTGACTCCTCTAAGGTGCTGGTCTCTCAAGATAACCTAATCTAATCATTAAGATTGCTAAATTAACCAAGTTGCTAGGCCATTCAGTTGTGTCCCCCGGACTTGTTGGTTTGCAACGAGTCTTTTCATCTTCATATTTCATAGGGACTAAACCATGTTGTCTAACCATAAAATAAATTGCATAGTGACTAACAGAAGTCTGTCTTCTACCAAACAGTAAAGAAAAAAAATACACAAGTGCGGAGTACGATGCTACAACTCAATCACACATGATGGAGTCACTATCAATTTGTTGTGCAAATCTGCAACTCTCCCCATCCATATTGTGCAACTCCCAATTGTTTTCACTTAATTCTTATATTGCTTTTGATATTTCAAAATATCAACTAGATTATCGAAGCCTTTTTCACCCATGGTATAACATTGATTCATTACTTCCTGCCTCAAAGGGATTTCAGATCATTGCTTTCAAAACATTCCCTGAAATCCTGATTCAACAATTCTTGTTCCATGGCATTCTCGGATTGTCACCTGATTTCTGTTGCTTGCTGCAACTGTAGACACTCTTTGGCCAAAACATTTGTGCCCCATCTAAAATTTATCACCCTGAGTTAGTTGACTAATTATAAGTTCAATTTAAAATTCCTTTCAAATTTAAAATAAATATTATTCTCTTTCTCTTGAAAATCTTGTTGTTGGTAATGTGGCTGCTTTTGCCGGATTTGAGTAAATGATTCGCCTTCATTCGGTAGGAAGCTTGCTTTTATGGACCAAACAAATAAATCGCTGGATCTATCGATCGCGCCCACTTCCTCACATAGTTGTAACCGCAATCAAAGATAGATTGATTCCATGATATTGAGATAATGAGATGCTTTCTAGCAATCACATTTATTGCGTTTAATAGAAAGGGTGGGTCCTGATTCTTTGAAATACTCTACGCACTTGACAATACTCTACTTTTTCCCCTACTCTAGCTATAGCATATCATTCTAAACTTCTACCCTTTGATTTGAACGTTTTCTTCTCTTTATTATTCTTCTGATGCTATGGGGTAACCCCAACCCTTGGGAACAATGGAATAAACGGGTAACATGGTCGGGATGAAGAAAACCATAGTGGGTATCCTCTCCTACAAAGGCCAATTCTTACTGCAAGATTTCAAATTTCCCAAATTACCTGACGATATCAGAGACAAGGTTAGAATTAGACACTAATAGGCAAACTCAACACCATATATAATACCTTAGATCTGCAACGTGTTATGTGCCTTGACAAGGCCTAAATTCTTGGTTCCCTTGATGAACTATTTTCTTCCTGCAATCACGAGCATAATGACCAAATTTATTGCAATAATAACATCTCACCTTTGATTTGTCAACTCTTTGATTATTGTTGAAGCATCTGTAATTACTTCAACTTTCATGTTCATGCTCTTCTCGGCCATCTCTCTGACCACCATATCTTCTGCTTCGTCCTCTACCTCTCGTTCTACTTCTGCTTCAACCTCTATCTCTTGAAATAGGAACCTAACTTGTGAAATTTGTCTCTAAAGTGGAATCCTTATTTCTGTCTATTCTTGCCTCATGTGATAGAAGTGATCCCATCAACTCATCAACTGTCAATGATGCCAAATCTTTGGCTTCTTCTATGGCGGTTACCACAACATCAAATTTGGTAGACAAAGATTTGAGGACCTTCTCAACCACTGTTTGATCTTTAATTTCTTCACCATAAATCTTTAACCAATTTACGACAGTTATGACCCGATTCATGAAAGAATCAATGTCCTCTGTCTCCTTCATCTGCAGACTTTCAAAATCTCTCTTAGTATGCTGCAATCTAACAATATTGACTTTAGCCATACCTGTATAGTTTGTCGCCAAAGTATCCCATGCTACTTTTGCTGAAGACGTGATCATAATCTTTTGGAACACTGCTCGGTCCACTCCTTGCTGGATAAGCTGCAACGCTTGTGCATTCTTCTTCGTGTCTTTCTTCCATTGTTCCCTCTCTGTATTATTGAGAGCTTGTTCTTCTATTGCATCCTTAGGTTCTGAAAACCCAAACTGGACGTAATCCCAAACATTATGTACCTGCAACGTGATCACCATCTTAATGGCCCACACATCATAATCTTTCCCTGTAAATAGTGGGAACTGGGGCTGGAAATTTGAGAAAGCCATTTTTCTTAAAAAAATTCTCTTAAAAAAAAAAATTTCCTTTTATAAAGTTTGCAAAGCTTTTAATAAAAAAAAACCGCTTTCAATAAATCCCTTATTTATTTATATATAATAAAATCCTTTATAAAAATTTTTATATACTAAAAACAAATCTTTATAAAACAAATGCTTTTAATATTCTCTTTTTGAAAAAAATTCTTTTCAAAACCTCTTTTAAAAAAAAACCTTTATGAAAAAATATTGTGATGCCATTTTATCAAATCAAACCCTTTTGAAAAAAATTGTCACGAATTTAAAAGAAAAGGTCAAACTTTAATAGGACTTGAATAGGTCAAACGATGCGAAAAAAAACTTCGCAGCATATAAGCCCCTTGTTTATTAACGCGTCCCTTGTGGTGACGGAGAGTGTGCTAACACTCTCATGGTGACGAAGGAGAGCGTTAGTCCTCTAACACTACACCAACGAGCGTGACCCGTGTGCATGCAAATCAACGCAAGGCAATGACGAGTAACGCGACTCTCTGTTGAGCCCGGGTGCGTTATAACGCCTTGTAAATAAGTATAGGATGCATTAATGCTCAAACCACGAGAAAAAATAGATTTCTCCTCTCACATGTACCACGGCAAATGTATTTTCTTTCTCTCTTTGTAACCTCCCTCGCTCTGATACTAATTTGTTGGAAATGTAGAGGAGACAAAGTATAGATAATTCACACATGAAACACGAGTTACAACTTTTTTATTGATAACGCAAAATATGATGCTTACAATGAACCCAGTGAAGGGTATTTAACCTTTTCCAACTAGCAACTTCCCTAAAATATCTTGACATGCAACCACATGCACCCACACACTAAAATTCATCTCACTTAACT
The DNA here is from genome assembly GCA_000404065.3 of Pinus taeda. Taxonomy (NCBI): domain Eukaryota; kingdom Viridiplantae; phylum Streptophyta; class Pinopsida; order Pinales; family Pinaceae; genus Pinus; species Pinus taeda. Next base: position 59,819 of record APFE031398893.1, read on the forward strand.
CGACTTGACTCAACACTCAAACACTCAATCACTCAGTGAACCAACTCTCTATGTTTAGCGAACTCTTGATGCAAGAGTAATTATCTTATTTTAACAATTCTCAAGATGTCTTCGGATCGATATGCACAAATAAACCTTAAATTGATGCCAATAAATTGCTGGTAATAAATAGGTCTCATCATCCTTAGGTTCGTGTCATAGAGAGGTTTATTACAGGACCGTTGGAGATAGATGTTGGTGTGGTGTCATCAAGGCCAGACCCAATCGACCTATGGATGGAAGACCAAAAGTGCGTCAAATTTTTCTCTTGGTCCAAGTTCATGGAAGAAATATTCCTTTACGTCTAGTAGTGATACACTGTGAAAAGAAGCAAACCATGAACAATTCATTTTCATTTGATATTGAAATCGAAATCAAAACTATATAAAAATTAATTGTTTTAATGTCCATGTCATATTCGCTTATAAAAGGTTACTTCCATTTAAATAATGACAAGACTTCTCTATATATATCAAGCATACTATAAATTAAGACTTCACACATATGTGCCCACCATGTTATAAAGTAAGACTTCATTAGAAGGTCTCATTATATGATAAAACATTATAAAGTTTTTCTAAATGTATTAATAACATAGTTTTACTTTAATAAAGATATGATTCAAGGCGTAAAACGGGTTTGCGTCATAATAATGGGTATACTAACTATATAATTATATTAATATAATTTAAAGTGTAGGAGCCACTGTTAGTGATGAACCTTGGAAAAGATGTTAGGACCTTATCATATATTAAGTTAGGTATAATACATAAGTTGATATTTAAATATAAATTAAATTTCTTTAAAAATTTATAATATACATTACATTTAAAATTACATTATTTCAACTATTTATTTTACTATTAAAGCATTTGTCTGATATTTTAGTAATTAAAATTTTAAAGCGTAAGACAATGGTTAATATTAAAGGTATAGTTGTAATATAAAAATATTACTTGTCAATTATTAGTTTTGAAAATAATTTTATCATTATGTTCAAAGTTCAAACTATGAGAAGAATTGAGTTGAATGGAGAATTATTCTTGTTCAACTCATTTATTTATTTTTTATAGTTTTATAATAATATTTTATAATATAATTAGGCATATCTTAGCATATATATATATATCCTACTTTCATCAGTTTTCCAATGCCTTAATTGATTTTGGTAATTAGACCTTTGGACAAAATAAAATAATGAAAGGTCAATAATCCTTCTACAACCGCAATTAAGGTTAGAAAATGCTAGGCAAAAATTACGAAGTAATACTATGGTCTAGGAAGAACCATGCATTTTACTAAGAACTATTACACATTAGGCTAGAACACCATGCATTAGGACAAGGAGGTAGCGTTACCACCCTCCTTGACCTCAGTACCAGTAAGACCTATCTACTGGTAATAATAGCAAAAAGAACTATACTCATATGTGAGCTTGAATTTACGAAATTTTATTTATTAAATTTAAAATTGTACTTCAGATTTTCATAATCTTATTATATGTCCAAGAAAAGTTGCGATGGTAGTGACATGTCAATAACGACGGCACCAACGGTTAGCATCGCCATCACTGACACCAGCACCGTCGTCATCACGGCTGTCATCACCATCGCCATCGCCACCACTGAGACCGTCATCAACAGCAACCACTTCAGCACCTAAGCTAACCATTATAATGTGCTCATTGGAAGCCATCTTGGAAACATTAAAAGGGCTACCAATAGCTAATACCAAGGAAGGGCAACCTCACCTTGAAGAAAGAAACCCAGAGGTGCCCAAGGTTTTAATTATAGACAACTGAAGGAAGATATTTCTAGGGAGCTACAAAAGATTAAACTCCCACAATTTTCAGGAGGGCAAGCTCGAGAACGTGATGAAGCATGGCTAGAAATAATGAACAAATGTTTTGTGGTAAGAGAGTACTCTTCTACCTCGAAGACGAAAATAGTTGTATTTCAGTTAAGGGTAAGTGCCTTGATTTGGTGGGGAAATTAAGAAAAACAATTACACCTCACAACGAATAATGTTCCTTGGGAGTTGTTTGAGGAAAGATTATGTTTTAAATACTTGCCACCTTACTTTCAAGAGGAGTCAACCGAAGCTTTCCATATGCTAGTCCAAGCTAACAAAATTGTGGAAGAATATGAAATAATGTTTATGGAGCTTGAGAAATATGTTCCTTATCTTAATACTGATGAACATCAAGCTGAGCATTTTGTGTATGGAATAAATCCTCGAATCAGGGCCATGGTCAGAATGTGGAAGCCATTATCAATAACAAAGGTAGTTGAATGTGCCCGTTACGCAAAGGAACATCTAAGAATCAAAAGAGATGTCAGATCAACAAGACCTCCACAACCAGGATTTCCATGGAAGATCCATTGAAACTTTTTCAAGGGGAGTAGCTTTAGACCACCTCCTTATGGTAATAGATTTACTCCAAGAGGATTAGGAGCAAGAGCTCTCATGACAGTTAATACTATAGCTGCTCAATCGTTAAACACAAGTCAGTGGAAATTGTTAGAAATAATACTTAGAGGGGGGGTGAATGAGTATTAGTCAAATCAATAACTTTTTTTTTTCAAATTTATATACGCTACTTCAATGAAGGCAACTTGCGTGTAAACGCAACTGTCTTTAAAGCAACCAACGTATATCCAACAAACTTATGATTTAGTTAATTCATCATATGTTGATTTTTAATCAGTGCATCAGTACTTCATTAACCATATAAATAGAAACCATGTGTATTAATAACAGAATAAACCATCACACATAAGCAACACACTTGAACACCAAGATTTAAGGTGGAAACCCAATGCGAGACAAAAACCACCTGTTGTTGTCTTCTTTTAATATAAGAAAAACTTGTTTACAGTCTTGTACTGGTGCAGACTCATAACAATATGCAGGCACCCACTTGCAGAATGCTACAACCTTCTCTCGTTCTCTAACTTCTATTGGAAGGGAGCTAAAACACCCTAGCTCTTGTACTAGTCAATCCGTTTACTAGTACATAGGTGCCGACCTACAGAAGGCTCCAACCTTCCCTTGTTTTCCATCTGCTACTAGAAGGGAGCTCCAACCCCCTGGCTCTTGTACTAGTTGATATGTTTACCAGTACATAGGCGTCGACTTACAGAAGGCTACGACCTTCTCTCTTCCTCCAGGGACCACGTTTCATAAATTTTCAGATTGGATACTCCTGGAACGCAACACTACAATCTGAAGGTCACGTTTCATCAGATTTTCATACTGGACCCATCAGTAACATTGAAGCTCAAACTTGTTAACGTGTTGCACTGTGAATTGTCATCTATGCGAGTTGCCATCAAGGACAACACCTGTATCATAATGCCAGCAATCTCCCCATATGGCAACAACAACACGAAGACGCTCTCCCCCTTTGAAATCAAGGGCAAAGGGTGGACCAAGATATTCTCCTCCTTTGATATACATTATGATATCCATGCTCCCCCTGAGTACATGCAGAGTCTGCATAGATATGATTCAAAATAATAACATGACTCTATAACTCAACTAAGTGAGTATGACCTCCCTAAGACCAATGACTCATACATACATCAATCTCCCAACCAAGTGGGGATACACCAAATTTGACTCATCCACCCAACCAAGTGGGGATATACCAAATGTTTATACATGACTGAAATAACAATTATTACATCATCCTTCCCATGCATAGTGGGGTTACAAATTAGGTCTTTTCATGACCTTTACATCAAATGATATACATGACATTTATAACAAGGATTAACATTCTAAACAAAACCATGATAGTCATCAATAACTATCATACACCATATATGATCTGCACCATCAACATCTGTCAGCAGCATCAAGATCAATAGCTTGTATATGTCCATCATCAAAAGAGATACTTGAATCAAACAACTATGTGGATTAAGCAAGATAATTATCATCATGTACCAAGGTCTTCTAATATAATGCTAACAATGCATTATTAGAAACATATGCTCCCCTTGAACCTATGCCAATTGTTCACTTTGAGATCTGATCATTGCAAATATCAGTAATAATCAGCAAAGCATTATCATCAATCAGATATACATCAAGTCATCAACAACTTATGAGGGCCAAAAGCACTTCTACATATCATCATCAATCAGAAAAGATAATTGATAATTGATTGAACCATATCAGACCCCTTTTCCTAAGTCTGTCCCACTGCCTTTTCTTCAAAACACCATATACGTGATTGTGCAGCTTCTAACTCGCTTATATACGCGACTTGTCTTCATGATAACTGCGTATGAGAATTGGAATTCTGGAGTTTCACACTTTCAGCTCCCCCTGAGTCTGTTATGTCTGTATGCTGTGCTATGTCACATCTTTCTGACTGTACTTCCTTCTTCTTCCATATCTTTGAGTGTGATGATGTTTTCTCCTTTTGGTATGTTGGCTGAAATTTTCTCCTGCATTCTTTTGCTATATGCCCAAACTTGTTACAACCATAACATCTTATATGTTTCTTATTCCCTGTATAGTAGTCAATGGCTTTGTGACCAAACATATTGCAAGAAAAACAATATCCCTTAAAGTACCTGGAAGCTGATGATCTTTCTGTGTGACGGTCTTGAACCATTCTACTTTTGCATCTTTCTGCAATATGTCCAAAAATATGACATATAAAATATTCAACATTATTCATCAGAGGAAATAACTGACTATCACTTCCATAGTTAGGAGTAAATGATTTTCTTTGAAGACTTTCTTTCCTTGGTTGTTGATGGGGTCGACCTCTTATCTCCTTGTTGAGCATTTCAGATTTTGCATTAGATTTCCTTGCCTCATCTTGTGAGCTAGATTCACCTTCAACAATTTCATGCAATCTTGATGGTAGGAGACCTTTGACTACTAAGAATATTATCCAAAATCTTAGTACTATCTTGAAATCTTAACAGTTTATCCTTTTCTTCTAATTTACTTTTTAAGATATTTACCACAACTTGATATTGGTCTTCCTTTTTCAAATATTGCTTCTTCATGATTTCTTCATCCTTTCTTTCTTCTTCCACTTGTTGCCTTAATTTGAGAATCCCATTTTCTTGTTCTTCATCTACTTGAGGTAGTTCTTCATTCTGCTTGTTTGAATTGTTAGGATCTTCTTTTAGAGAGATGATCTTAGCTTCAAGACTTTCATAGTAACTGGATCTATCTTTAAGTCTCTTGATTGTTGTACTCTTTACATTTACTTCATTTCTTAATGATGTCACTTCATCCTCCAACTTTTGACAGTGATCTTCCTTTTCCTTGTATTGCTTCCTTACTTTGTTTCCTTCCTCCAACTGAGCTTTTAATCTAGTAACTTCTTCTCTGAAGGCACACTCCTTTTTGTTAAATAGATCTTGTTGTTCTCTGATTTTATCTGCGAGTCTTTTAACTTCTGCCTCTATGTTTCTTTCACGATCACTTTCAATATCTTCAACATTTGTTGAACAGAGAAAAGTATCACTAGAAGACCAAAAATTTGTACCTGATACTTCTTTTGCTTGTTCATCTTCATTCTGAGGTGATTCTGAATCTGAATACTTGCTTCCACCTAATGGCCAATTGTCTCTCCTGCTATCACCGTTCCTTTGAGATGTCTTCTTTTTCTGACGCGCTTTCTTCTTTAGCTTCTTTCCCATTGTTTCTATGGATCTCCTTCAAGCGATCAAGCTTTTGCCAAAGGACCTGCTCTGATACCAATTGTTGGAAATAATACTGAGAGGGGGGTTGAATCAGTATTAGTCAAATCAATAACTTTTTTCTTTTCAAATTTATATACGCTACTTCAATGAAGGTAACTTGCGTGTACACGCAATTGTCTTTAAAGCAACCAACGTATATCCAGCAAACTTATGATTCAATTAATTCATCATATGTTGATCTTTAATCAGTGCATCAGTACTTCATTAACCGTATAAATAGTAACCATGTGCAGTAATAACATAATAAACCATCACACATAAGCAACACATATGAACACCAAGATTTAAGGTGGAAACTCAATGCGGGCAAAAACCACCTGTTGCTGTTCTTTTAATATAAGAAAAACCTGTTTACAATCTTGTACTGGTGCAGACTCATACCAGTACGCAGGCACCCACCTGCAGAAGGCTACAACTTTCTCTCGTTCTCCAACTTCTACTAGAAGGGAGCTACAACCCCATAGCTCTTGTACTAGCTGATTTGTTTACTAGTACATACGCACCGACCTACAGAAGGCTCCAACGTTCACTCGTTTTCCAGCTGCTACTGGAAGGGAGCTGTAACCCCTTGGCTCTTGTACTGGCCGATATGTTTACCAGTACGTAGGCGTCGGCCTATAGAAGGCTACGACCTTCTCTCTTCCTCTAGGGACCACGTTTCATAAATTTTCAGACTGGATACTCCTGGAACACAACATTACAATCTGAAGGCAATGTTTCATCAAATTTTCATATTGGATCCATCAGTAACATTGAGGCTCAAAATCAATCATCACTGCAATACATCTATCAAATACATCTGCATCAACCAATCACTGAAACTTAATCATCAATCTCTGAAACCCAATCATCAATCTCTAAATCAACCATAACTGAATCAATCAATCACTAAAACCTCTGATATACTAAATCAAACAATCACCACTATAATACATCCAATCACTGAAAACCCATCATCACTGAAGCAAAACACAATCAATCAATCTGAATATTCAAAACACTGTCACCAGAACACAGTCACCAGAACACAGAGCAGAACCCAGAACTCTCCAACAACAACCATGTAATATTCCTAACCGGGAATAAACCACAAACCCTAGCAAAAACTCCAACTAAATATGTGCAATGATATAATAACCTAGAAGTGATAAAATAACAGTGGAACAATATATAATAATGTAAACCGGAAATATAAGCAGATACAAAAAATGCAGCGAGAAAATGCTAAGCCATTTTATTATACTGAGCAATAAAATGAGTACAAGAGGTGATCAGACAGATGGCACCTCGACTTGTACCAGGCAAGTGAAGAAATACTCTCGAATGACAAGAATGGCCTCTTTGCGTGGATGCTGCTGCTACTAGGAAACAAATGATGATTTGGGGCTGCTCCCCTCCTTGGAAAAAGCTGAAACTCTAGATTCGGGCTCTACTCAAGAAACCCAGAAGAACCCAGAAAGCTTTCCGGGAATGGCCGACCCTCGAAAATAACCGTCCTGGGGATCTGCGCAGTTCCTCCAAGGCTTTGCACTGCCTCCGAAAACCCTTCTAAATTCTGCCTAAAACTCCACCTGAAAACTCTGCCGAAATCCACCAATAGGCAAGGGTTGGTCCCCTGCTCACTCATACAACATAAATCTTCGTGCAAACCCCAATCCCCGACAATTGCCAGAATGAACTGCGTCCCTCTCCCAGTGCTGCGCAATCCTCTAAAACGCTGCTAAAACTACTGTTGGAATGCTGATGAAACTACTGCTGAAACATCAATGGGAATACCTTGCCCGAGTAGGCACTTGAAGTCCCCCGGGGCTAAGGGTGAGATCTCCGAACGGAGACACTCGATGCACTAAACAGTGCTGCAGACTAGCTAAACAGCCAGCATGCTCAGAAGTCGGACAACTAGCTCCAAATGCACATCATTGAATGATCCAAAATAAGGGGGCTCCTATCTATTTTATAGCCTCTGCCTTTCACAATCCCTAGGCTCACCTCCTCCTGCGTGATTCCCCTCTTGCCACGTGTTCTTTTCCTCCTGCGCAGTTCCTCCATATGTCTGCGTGGGCTCCACTTCTGCGTCCCCCTTTGGCCCCCTTGGTTCCCCTTTAAGTCACAACGTTGTGTTACCTAGGAAGTGAATTTTTATTCTAAAGTGAGTTATGTTCCCCCTTCCTCACTTTTTATTTACAAATAACTATGGAAGACAAAAATTGAACAAAATTGAATATTCCAATTAGCCATAACTAATTAGGAATATTACAAACTAGAACCAACTGCATTTTCATACATCATATTTCATAATGTATACACTACTTCGATGTGCCGACCCAGTGTGTATACATGCTTTTATCAAAGTGAACTAGCTTACAGATCTGCAAATACTAACTTAAAACATCACAATTATTCCAGACTTCAGTTATACCCAGATCATAATATTTACAGTGTAAATCATGCGTTAGTATTCAGATCTAGACTATCCATGATCAGACCACATAATGATAATTCATTTTAGGTCTGATGATCCTGATCCATCATTAGATCTCATCCCTCATCAACCACTAAGGGTCATCCTTAGTTCAGATCAAGTAAAGTACCAGAAACCCATAACATGCATATTTGCTTTTGATCTCACTCTTCATGAGATATTCATTACTTGCACACTTATCCCTTCGATCTTCCCCTCCTTATATAGTTTTAGGCCTTTCTCAATACCTCGGACCAAAACCACTTAGGACCAATACTTCAGACCAAATACCTAGGACCAATACCTTGCACCAAATACCTCACACCAATACCTTGGACCAAAACCTTGCTTTTCCATCCCATACACGCTTTTCCTTTTGTGAAAGTGCGTGCATACGTATACGCTCCTTTTGTTCTGTTAACTTGCGTGTATACGCTACTTGGACAAAGTGAACCAACATATACTTCTTAAACCAGTCTCTTTCTTCAACCTCTGGAGTTTGATTTGTAATCCTTTGCTGTTAACTTGTTGCACTGTGAATTGTCATCTATGTGAGTTGCCATCAAAGACAACACTTGTATCATAATGCCAATAGAAATCTCAAGGAACTACTAATAGAGGGAGGAGCACAAGAGGAAAAAGCTCCTTGTTTTGAAACTCATAATCTAACTCAAGAGGATCACCTTAGATTAATTGTTGGGAATGTGGAAGATCGCATTTTCCATGTGATTGTCCGGAAGTTCATCAAGTGTAATGTATAGAGTAGGAAAAGAACCATCATCAAATACCCAAGGCAATCATAGAATCCATCCAGTAGTCAACAACAACCACACAACACATTAGTGCACTGTAGTGGAATCCGCAGGTACTATTAACGACATAAAACTCAAAATCTTATTTGACGCTGGTGCTACTAATAGATTTTGTCATATGCTTTAAATAAATGTGGGACGGAAGCCCGCAAGAAAAACGATTTCAGACAAGTGGAAATGGCTTCGGGAGAACTTCAATCTGTAGATTTAAGTGTTGAGGAATGCAAGGTTGATTTAGGGATCTGTTCGACTAAGTTAAAAGTTTATGTCACAGCCCCAAGAACTATGACCTTGTCATAGGGATGGACTTGTTAGAAGTTGATCAAGCATGGGTAGACTATTACGGGAAAACAATTCTCTGTATAAATGATGAAGGAGAGACGATCCAAATCCAAGGTATTAAGAGGAAAGTGTCTTTACGCTTCATCTTAGCAATGAAAATGAAGTGTTGCTTAAGAAAAGGTTTCTAGGTACAATATGTTCAAGAAGTAAGCAAGGAGAAAGGATTGTCCTTAGAGCATTATCTGATGTTATTTGAATTTTGGGATGTTTTTCGAAAGGAACTACCAATATTACCTTTTGAAAGAGAGTTGGATCTCACATTAGAATTGAAACCTAGTACAAAACCAATTTCTAAAACACCTTATAGAATGATAGCTCCAAAACTTCAAGAATTACAATTTCAGTTGAAGGAACTATTGGATATAGGACACATACGACTCACTATTTCACCTTGGGGTGCTCTTGTAATTTTTTTCAAGAAGAAGGATGGTTCCTTATGGTTATGCATAGACTATCGAGACTTAGATCGAGCCATAGTAAAGAATCGGTATCCAATGCCTTGAATTGATGACCTCTTCGACCAAATGAAAGGAATTTTTGTCTTTTCAAAAATCAATCTATGATCAGGTTATCGTCAATTAAGAATTAAGGAAAGCGATATCTCTAAGACTTCATTTCGAACACACTTCAGGCATTATGAGTTCAATGTGGTACCATTTGGGTTGACCAATGCACCAGCAGTATTCATGAACTTTATGAATGGAGTTTTCGGCAAATATATCAATCAATTTGTACAAGTCTTCTTAGATGATATTCTTATCTACTCCAAAAATGAGAAAGAACATGAAGAACATTTATGGATAGTATTATTTTGCCTCAAGGAACACTAGTTATATGGAAAGTTGTCCAAGTGTTCTTTCCTTCAGAAAAAGATTCATTACTTGGGTCATATTATATCTGGTTAAGGGATCTCAATAGATCCTGAGAAAGTGAAGGTATTCATAAAATGGCCAATACCGAAAAATGTGCATGAAGTGCGAAGCTTTATGGGTTTAACCGGCTACTATTGAAGGTTTGTGGAAGATTCTCCAAAATTGCAAAGCTTATCACAACTCTCCAATGTAAAAGAGTTAGGTATGAATGGACTGAGGAATGTCATAGAGCATTCTCTGAACTTAAAATATTGTTGGCCAGTGCACAAATCTTGCGAGTACCTGATATGGACAAAGACTTTACTGTGTGTGTCGATGCATCTAAGCAAGGATTAGGTGCAATATTAATGTAGGATGGAAGAGTAATAACACATGCCTCAAGAAAGTTAAAGTCTCATGAAGAACTCTACGCCACACACAATTTAGAGTTAGCCGCTGTAGTGTTAGCTTTAAAGATATGGAGACACTATCTAGTAGGGAGAAGCTTTATGCTCAAAAACGACCACCAAAGTTTACAATATTTGTTTACTCAAAGAGACTTGAATGCTAGGCAAAGACGATGGAGTGAATTCCTAAGTGAGTATGACTTTGGAATTTCATACATTAAAGGAAAAGATAATGTAGTGGCAGATACTTTAAGTAGAAGGCCTCAGATATTTTCCCTCATACCTAACAAGGTAAACTTGAGGAAACGGGTACTAGAACATCTCTTGAGAGATAGTTGGTACTTAAAAGTAAGATACAGGCTCGATAGTAAAAATCCAAAGAAACCTAAGTTTGAGCGATATGAACTAGAAGATGATTGACTTTTATGATTTCATGGAACGATGTACATTCTTGATAATGGGAATCTCCAAAACACTATCCTTAAGGAAGCCCACAGAGCATTGTATTGTGCACATCCTGGCTTAAAGAAAATGTATGCTGATATAAAGAAACTCTTCTCTTGGGCAGACATGAAACGCGATATTGTCTGATTCATGCAAAATGTCTCGAATGTCAGCAAGTGAAGGCTAACCATTGTCATCCAACAGGTCTCTTACAACCTCATGACATTCCTATGACCAAATGGAAGATAATTTCCATGGATTTTATCGTTGGGCTACCTCTTACTCAACAAAAGCATAATACCATTCTGGTTGTGGTGGATAAACTAACGAAAAATGCCATTTCATTCTCGTAAGAGATACTTACGAAGTTATTGACATAGCTCAGGTATTTATAAATGAAATTATCAGATTTTATGGAATACCTATGAAGATCATATTAGATAAGGGTTCGTGATTTATTTCAAGATTCTAGACTTGTATGCAACCATCCTTAGGAACTCAACTAAATTTAAGTATATCTTATCATCCTGAGACTGATGGACAAACAAGAAGGGTGAACCAAGTACTAGAAGATATGTTGAGGATGTATATCACACTAGGAAAAGTACTTACCCTTAGTTGAATTTGCATACAATAAAAGTTACCACAGTTCAATCGAGATGCTTCCATTTGAAGCATTGTACGACAGACCTTGCAAAACACCATTAAGTTGGGATAGGTTAGAAGATCGGGTAATAGTGAGACCCAAATTAATTCAAGAGATGGAAGAACATGTGAAACAAATTAGGCAACGATTGAAAGAGGCACAAGATAGACAAAATAGTTATATTGATGCTCATAGGGCAGATAGGAATTATGAAGTAGGAGATCAGGTTTTCATCCGCACCAGACCAAATAAAAGCACTGTCCGATTTGGAAAAGGGACAAAGCTATCACCCCATTTATTGGGCAATTCAAAGTCTTAAAAGAAGTTGGACTTGTCGCCTATCATCTTGCACTTCCACCCCACTTGCATAAAGTTCATAATGTTTTTCATGTATCCATATTACGACATTACATAACTGACAAATCTCACAACCATTTCGATCGAACACTGGAACGTAGGGTTCGTCAGCTCAAGAACTGCCTTGTAGACTAAGTTAAGGTCCAATGGGACACGTATACCCTTGGATTGGTTATCTGGGAAGATACAAAGACTATATGTCAAAGATACCCCAACTTGTGTCGACTTTGAGGAATTTAAAACCTTATTTTGTGTATATTTATTTTATTTTAAGTTGGATACTTAAGACTATTATTTTGGATTATCACATATAAAAATGAATTTTATTTTGGTATATGCTATATGTTATTCACTTAACTCTCCTGATACATGGATACCAATGAGAAGTATGTTATTTAATTAACATTGTTGGAATATGGATAGCAATCTGAAATTTAGTATTTGATTAACCTTGCTATGAAATTTAAATCATGAATTATGTTATGGATGAAGATATCTATAATTTTCAGTGTGGAAAAAGTCTACAAAAAATCGTGATTTAATCCTAAAAATTCGATTTTTTCAACTAAACAATTTAATCCCCTGATTTTTTGCTGACTTTTTCAGAAAGGAAAAAATCGATTTTGTTATACTCCCGATTTAATCGGGAGTCGACCCAAAAAGTCGGCCGCCCTCTCAGGCCACGGATAAAGAGGCCGAAAAGGCTGAAAATGATATCATTTTCTGTTGTTTTTTTCTCCAATTTGGCGTTGTGGAGTTTCATAGCTGTTTGTCATTGCCCTAGAGGAGAATATTTGTGAGTTTTGTGGTAGGGATTTGGAGATTTGTCCACTGCTCAACGTGGGAGATTCAAAGTGCCGAATTGTTGTTGTCGAGTATGTATTTTAATTTCTCTCTTAGTTTTTTTTACATAAATGATTTCTTAAATCTTTCTATACTTCTCTCAAATTCTATTAGTTTGTTTATATCTTATTTTTGCCCAGAATTTTGAAAGGGAAATATTGTTTAGAATCTAGATTGAAGCAGAACTTCAACTTTCAAGAATAAAATGACAAAAATTCTAACCCTTGTTTCTGAATCTGAGTGTTTTCAAGTGACTGAGAAGAGGCATTTAAAATCTAAAATCAACTATTACATTTGTGTTTGCTTCTTCTGTGATGGGAAATTTTTAATTGTTTCAATTTTTTTTGTGCCCAGTTTTAAATTCAAGTTCAAAGTTTAAAACAAAATGCCAAGGCTTTTGCACGCTATGTGCGAATATGGTGAACCTGATATTATACACGAATTTGGGGGGATCAATAGAATGTATTTGACTTGCAAGTTGTGTGGCAAGAATATGTCAGGAGGTATCAACAGATTAAAATTCCACTTGGGGCAAATTCTGAGGGAAAATGTTGACCTTTGCCCAAATACAACTCCAGAAATCATCCGATGGGCCATTCAATCATTGATGGATAAAGAGGAGGGAAAAGACGCCAGGGCAGCACTAAAATTCCAACTTGTAGAGGCCTCAAGAGTGGGGGGAATTGATAGTGGCAGTGCTTCTTCAACATCACTTTCCTCACCCATATGGCCCAACCCCTCATCTATCTCATCTTTTTTTGCTCCTAGAACCACAACTGGTGCACAACCTGGCATCAAATCAACACTTAAAAAAAAAGGAAAAGGCAGAAGCTGACAGGTTGGTCAGTAAGTGTGTTGGCCTGGGGTACAAAGCCCCTACCTTTGCAGAATTGAGAGGGCCTCTTCTTCAAGATGAAAAGAATAATTGCACTTCTAGATTGGAGGAGTTTAGAGCATCATGGGAACAAACTGGATGCACAGTCATGTCAGATGGTTGGAATGACCAGAAGGGTAGGACCCTTCTTAACTTCTTGGTTAGTTATTCCAAGGGGACAATGTTTACAAAATCTGTTGATGCATTTGCACACATTAAGGATACACGTACATAATGTGAGTTGTTGGACCTCTTCATTCAGGAAGTAGGCCCAAGCAATGTTGTCCAAGTCATAACGGACAACGCTGCAAATTATGTTGCAGCTGGCAAGTTGCGTATGGAGAGGTATCCTAACTTGTTTTCGACACCTTGTGTTGCTCATTGCATTGATTTGATGTTGGAAGATATAGGTAAGATTCCTATTGTGAGGGATATTGTTGAATCGTCCAGGAGCATAACAAAATTTATATATAATTATGCATCTGTGTTTAGCTTGATGATAAAATACACCAAAAACAAGGAGTTGCTGTGTCCTGCCATTACACGATTTGCCACTACTTTCATATCTCTTTAGTCTTTATTGAATTCTATGTGGGATGTGAAGAGCATGTTTTTTTTCAGCAGATTGGTGTGCTTTATCTATTAGCTGCAAACCAGAGGGAAAGGGCATATGCGGACTAGTTTCATATAATCAGAGCTTTTTGGCAGGAGTAGAGGAGGTGTGTGCCATTTCAGAACCTTTGGTAAGGGTTCTTCAGTTGGTTGATGGAGACAAGCTCGCAATGGGCTACTTGTATGAGGCCATGGATAGGGCCAAAGAAGCCATTCGTGCTTATTATGAAGATAAGGGAGACGAGGGGTTAGAGAAACAACAGGGCATATGGAGAGTGATTGATGAGCGATGGAACAATACCCTCCATCGCCCCATTCATGTTGCAGGTATCTACCTCAACCCCACATTTTCTTACGCCTGTGGTTTCAGATTTGATGCCGAGGTCATGGATGGATTCTTCACTTGTGTCGAGAGGATGGTGTCATCTGAGCAAGAATGTGAAGATATTTCTAAAGAAATGGAGGTCTATAGGATGGTAGGTGGCACATTTGGTTTTACCATGGCTATTAAGAATAGGACAACCAAAATAACAAGTAAGCTTTAGTTTGTTTCAAATTTTAAAGTTTAGAATTTCAATGTTTTTTTATGTTTCTCATTTTTCTTTTAACTTGTAGATGCTTGGTGGACAAGCTATGGTGCTAGAGTACCCCATCTCCAAAAGCTTGCCATTCGAATGCTCAGTGAAACATGCAGTTCCTTTGGGTGTGAGCGCAATTGGAGTGTATTTGACAAAATACACAGCAAAAAGCGCAACAGGTAAAAAAAATTCAAGTTAAATTTTTTGAATTCATTTGATTATTTTTAATATTTAAATTTTCTAAGTACTAATTTACAATCTATGACTCTAATACAGATTGTAGTCCCAACACCTCAATGACATGGTCTACGTTTACTACAATCTTCGATAGTGGGTGAGACAACTTCAGACACCTACTGATGTGGAAGCCATCTCATTGGACAATATTGATACCATCACTGCATGGAGGGTTGAGACTGAGAGGCTAATCATGGAATCGATCCTGGATTGGTTAGGTGTGGATCTAGAGGATGTAGTATTTGCAGGGGAGGGAGAGCCAGAGGTAGAGGAGGAGGAGCAACATCAGGGTCAGGAGGCAGAGCTGGTTGAGGATGATGAGGAGGAGGTGACACCATCTAGGATGGGCAGCAGCAGCATAGGACAGAGGTCACCTCTTCCATCAACTTCTAGAGGACAATTGAGTCCATTTGTATCCCTAGGGGCAGGGCCTTCTTCTTCAAGAGGAAAAGGCAAAGCCATTCCCTATTCCCGTAAAAGGGGAAGAGGATCTCAGTGACTGATTACTTTATGACTTTTAGATGACTCATGATATACATTTATTATATTTTTTGTTGATATTTTGACTCTTGAGAGTTGAGACTCAGGCATGACTCAAAATTCAGGAGTTGATTCACTATTTTGATATGTGATGTAGCACTAGACTTCATATACATATTATATATTAGCTTTCCTTTAGATGTTTATGTGGAAATGCATTTATTTGATGTTGTGGATACTCTAGATGTTAAAAGAAATTAAAAAAATGAATAATTTTGTGTTTTTTTAATTTTGCAGACTTTTTTCAAAAATCTCTCGACTTTAACGAGTTTTTCAACTTTTGCACCCTTGTCGAACTAATCCCGACATCGAATTTTTCCATATTGATAATTTTATTTCATTTCTGCATATTGACATAATTAAGGAAATAGAAATAAAAGAATGACTATAATTTAATATGAAGACCAACTTACAAATATGTGGGTTAGATATGGCCAAGTAAATAGCAACATATGTGAAATACACAGAAAATGTTATTTAAAAAGACAATTTGTTTTGAATATATTGATGCATATGTTATAATGTATGGACAAGTGTTTATATTGCAGATAACATCGTTACTAAAATGACCACGTGATGACAAAAATTCCATAAGCAATTGAGACTCAAATGAGATTCCATGATAAGGTGTTGACCCAAGTCCTACTAGGAGGGGTGGAGGTGTTGCCCACCGTTTATCCTCCAAAACCTAGAGTCATGGGAGGGCGGTGCGAATCACGCTCCCCTAGACGTGTGATGATGACTATCGGATGCCTATTAGGTAATCATGTCGATAGATTCGACGTTGTTACCCTTGAGATTTATGAATGGTTAGATCAATATAGTTGACGCCATGGCATATTCCAGTAGAGGATGAATAGGATGGAAGCGGAAGAGATTATGAATGTGATCCAAAAATGGATCTTGGATAAATCTCTAAGTCTAAAAGACTTCATGTAAAAGGTGAAAGGTGCCAAATGGTACAAATCCTTTGTAAATCAGAGGAAAAATGAAAGTCACAGGCTGCTCTCAGAAATAGTCTCATTGCAGAGATCTCCTCATTCTGAATCCAACGTAACTTGAATGGGTGAAAACAGACTCCGGATGAAGGAGTTATTGTAAAATGAAAATTGCCCAATGTCCTTAGAAAAGGAGGCAATCTCATTAAATCTTGAACTATATTGAAAATTTTGATTATAGGCTCATAGGCCAATCCACCGCTGACACATGGCAGGCCGGGATTGGGCCACGTGGCCCACTCTGATTGGGCTAAGAAGCATTGATATCGCATCGGCGGATGGCTATATAAAGGAGGAACCTCAGGTCTTAAGGCATCGCGACATGCAATCGCCGAAATGTCGCATCGCTTAAATCCAAAGGAAAAGGACTTACCCGATATCGGCGGATCGTGGTTGGCACTGGCATAGACCCAATTAAATGAAAAGGCCTTAGGCATGAGCCATTTGCGATTGCGACTTGTCGCATTGCAACATCGCATCGGCGCGTTACAATGGAGCAGGGCCACACATATATATACGGGCGATCCAATGAATCGAACTCGATAACATTATCAACCATATCCTGAGATTCGCCCAATGCCACTTTTCAAGGTATTTACGTATATTTCATTGTTTAACGAAATACAAAGGGGAAGCGATATGCAATGTAAACCGGACCCGAAAGGGTTCCGGAATGGAAATATATATGATTTCAGATCTGCCCAAAGCCATCTTACGTTAATTTTCACTGTTTTCAAAGTATTTTAAATACAAAGGGAAAACCAAGGAGCAGGCCAATTGCGATATGCGATGGCAATCCCCAGCCGGACCCGATGGCGCTATAAAGCGGGATTATGAATGTTTCAAATCCGATATATTGTGTTTTATGCGGATTTCCCGTGTTTTCACAACGTTCTTTGTGTAAACAGAGAACGACTGTTACTAATGATTTCAAGTGTTGATTACCCTCATTTGTGGCAAAAATATGTGGCTGCCTGCCCAAAGGGCGTTATACAATGATTATTGAACGCTCAGAAGAGGGATTCGAGCAGACATGGCCGGAAGTTGCAGAGCCCGAAAGGGAAAACCAACAGGCAACGCGATTTGGCTTTTAAGCCGTGAACGCCAAAGACAAAGCGCTGTTAGGTTGTTGAATGGTGGCCAAGCTATTGTTTGTTGTTGAATGCTGAAAGTAGCAGCAACAGAGAGTTGAGAGAGCAGAGCGATAGAGAGAAAAAGAGCTATTGTGCAGGGGCTGCTAAATTGTTTACGGTGGTCGAGTTGCTGAAGCGGAACACAAATAGGCAGCGCTGGGACAACAGCGCAGAAGCAAAAGAGCAGCCTACAGGGTCACTTGGAAGCCAAGTGAAAAGCCAAGGGGACTGTTTTTCTGATAGAGAGCCAAAGAAGCCAGAACTGAAGAGCCGAGAGCCAAAGAGTCAGAGCCAAGAGCTAGAACCAAGAGCCAAAGAGCCAGAGTCAGAGCCAAGAGCCAGAACCAAGAGCCAGAGAGCCAAGAGCCAAGAGCCAAGAGCCAGAACTTCAAGAGCCAAGGGATAAAAGGGTGTCTGAACCCACTGTTTATGTGTAGAACAGTAGGAGTTGAGCCAAAGATCTTGTAAAAAGACTTACACCATAATCCCAGAGAGCCAAGTCAAATTGACAAGAGCTCACGGAGACGTAGCCCAAGAATTGTGGGTGAACTCCAAATTAATATTGTTGTTTTTGTGTGTGTTTTAATGCTGCATTATCTCTGCTGCTTTATTTACTGTTGTATGCAACATTTATATAACAGTTTCAGCACACTAATTTACAGCACATAGTCAGTTAAAACAAATACAAGCATACACCTATATATTCAAGCTTTTCTTAATTCTGCATTGGTTAATCATTAAAGACTCGGGAAAATTCAAGCTTTGGAAGTGGGAGAGGTTCTTGTAAGCTAGACAAGAAGCCTAAGAGCCCCATTTTTAGATCAGGTGGTATCAGAGCTTAAGATTGATTAACCACACCTTTAAGAAGGTTATATCAGAATGCTTGACTAACAGAGCAAAGACTGCTTGCCTGAAAGGTGTTTGAAGACCAAGACGCTGATTGTATGCTTGTTTGCAGACTGTCTAATTGCTGACTTTGCAGAGGTAAAGGGAAAGCTCAGTCTAGGAAGGACAATAGGAAGAAGGGCTGAAGGCATTCTTCTATCCCAAAGGACCTCAAGGCAATCCAAAGCACAGGAGGTTTGTTGCAAGGGGTTGCTTAAATAAGCTCTTTATTTATCTTGTTGAAGTTTTTTTTGTTCATAGGCATAGTGGCAACTTCTACAAGTGGGTCCTCAAATTTTTCTCTTTTCACAAGATTCCTTGATGAAGACATGAAGCAAGAATTGTCCACCATGATGGATATGGTGAGAGAAATGTACGAGGATGGAAGGAAGAGCAGCATGCTTATAAAGCAGCTGAATTCCATGAAGGAAGAGAAGCAGTTGCTTGTTGACAAATTGCAGGAAATGGAGGGGCAACTTCATATTGCTAATATGAACCTAAAGAGGATGCATGAGTTGGAAACATAGCGCTTTGTTGCCCAAGAAGCCTTAGTCAAGTATCAACTTGAAGAAGAGGTAAGCCATTCTTGTTTGTCTTCAAATTCTTCTGAGAATGCTTGTATTGGTTCTTTTGAAAAACATACTAAAGACATAGGTTCCAAGCTAATGTCCAAGATGGGCTATGAAAGAAAGGGCTCGAGAAAGCATGCACAAGGTATTGTTGAACCAATAATGGTTGGGGAAAGGCCTAAATATTTGGGTCTTGGCTATGGACAGCCTTATGGAGAGAATTCCAAAGCTGCCATGAAAGCCATTGAAATAGTCCCAAAAAGGAGTTTCATTTCATGTCCTCTACCTCAAAAGTGTGAAGGATGCATCCAAGAGGAATACAATAGCTTGAAACATCAATTGCAGGATGCAGGTGTTTAGAAGCACACACTTGAACCAGAGAGTTGGGGAGACTCTAATAGCCTTGAAGAGTTTGATGGTGTTCCAAAGGGAACCACTTCTTCATTTGCTTCACCTCCTTATGAAGGCAATAAAGGTGAAAGAGGCAGGTATAAATCTGCTTCTAATTATATTCCTTTTGATTTTGCAAAGCATGATAAACTTCCACATAAGTATGAGGAAAGAGTTGCATGTTCCTATTGTGGTTTGGATAACCATGATGTTTTTAGATGTTGGAAGAGAATGGCCACATATAGGAAACAGAAGAAGGAAAATAAGCAAGCAGCCAAAGGTCCATTGGACAAGGCAAATCATGCTATCAAGAGGATGCACATGCAGTGCACTTACTGCCATAAGCAAGGACATCTTGCTACACAACGTTGGACATTGAATCCAACAATGCTTCCACCAAAGCTGAAGAACGTGGAAATAGTAGATGGCAGAAATGGAAGTGAAGATTCCATGAATGATGTGTCTCAAAATGATTCACATGATGATGCTGATGTGCAAGCAAAGGTAGTACCTTTGAAAGGGATTGGTAAGGAACAATTAGAGTTCTTATCCGATTAAGATTGCATGTCTATTGATGCATCTACATTATATTTCATTTTAGCTTCGACAATACAATGTGCTTAAGCGAAAGTTGAAGGATGAAAGGCATGCATAAGGTTGATATGCACGAACACAGGGATGTTGTTGATTTCCTTGTTTTTGAACATGTATGTATAATTAACTTGCAGGGTTGATTGCTTTGACATGCATGTGATGCCATGTTGACTTGGAAGAAGTTAATTTGGTCTCCAAATGGAGACAATGATGAAAGTTTCATCTTTTGGAAAAGGAGTCTTAATGGTTTTTTTCTACATGCTTGACTTGAAGGGTCATTTGTTTAAAGGCATGTTTTGTGGTCTTGTTATCTAGTCCATCATTTGTATACAAATATAAGACATGGAGGTGTTCACAAGTTGTGAAAATCTGTTTCTTTTGTTGAAGCAAGAGTTAGTCCATCTAGTTGTTGTCTGTATGCCTGTTTTTGTTAACAGTTGTTGCTGGCAGCTTGTCAAACATGTACAAATGAAAGTTTTGTGGAGTAGATGTACTTCACATTTGTTGAGCCACATTGGATCAATGATCAAGGCAAAGAAGCTCAAACTACCTTCTATGACCATTTCAGTAGAAGTTCTGTAAGAAGGCAAGGAGGAAGACAGTTCTTCTTAGGAAGACCAACCCATCCAGTGAAGCGAAATGGTCAGAAACTTTGGTTCAAAGGCACTATGCAAAGGCAAGTGTAGGGAGGCTGAAAGAAGAGAGTGAGCCACTCCCATTTACTGTTCAGTTCAGTATATCTGTCTTTTGGAGACCAAAAGTTCTTTTAGTGGGAAGGTGTGATGCAAAAATGGATCCTGGATGAACCTCTAAGTCGAAAAGACTTCATGCAAGAGGTGAAAGGTGCCAAATGGCACAAATCCTTTGTAAATCAGAGAAAAATGAAAGTCGCAGGCTGCTCTCAGAAATAGTCTCATTGTAGAGATCTTCTCATTCTGAATCCAACGCAACTTGAATGGGCGAAAATAGACTCTGGATGAAGGAGTTATTGTAAAATGAAAATTGCCCAATGTCCTTAGAAAAGGAGGCAATTTCATTAAATCTTGAGCTATATTGAAAATTTTGATTATAGGCTCATAGGCCAATCCATCGCTGACACATGGTAGGCCGGGATTGGGCCACGTGGCCCACTTTGATTGGGCTAAGAAGCATTGATATCGCATTGGCGGATGGCTATATAAAGGAGGAACCTCAGGTCTTAAGGCATCACGACATGCGATTGTCGAAATATCGCATCGCTTAAATCCAAAGGAAAAGGACTTACCCACAGGCATGGTGAATTGCCGATGTGCGATCGCGGATATTGGTGGATCGCAATTGGCACTGGCATAGACCTAGTTAAATGAAGAGGCCTCAGGCATGAGCGATTTGCAATTGTGACTTGTCGCATCGCAACATCGCATTGGCACGTTACAATGGAGCGGGGCCACACATATATATATACGGGCGATCCGATGAACCGGACCCGATAACATTATCAACCATATTGTATGGATCTTGAGATCCACCCAATGCCACTTTTCAATGTATTTACGTATATTTCGTTGTTTAACGAAAATACAAAGGGGAAGCGATATGCGATGTAAGCCGGACTCGAAAGGGTTCCAGAATGGAAATAGATATGATTTTAGATGCGCCCAAAGCCATCTTACGTTAATTTTCACTGTTTTCAATGTATTTTAAATACAAAGGGAAAACCAAGGAGCAGGCCAATTGCGATATGCGATGGCGATCCCCAGGCAGACCCGATGGCGCTATAAAGCGGGATTATGAATGCTTCAAATCCGATATATTGTGTTTTATGCGGATTTCCCGTGTTTTCACAGCGTTCTCTGTGTAAATAGAGAACGGCTGTTACTAATGATTTCAAGTGCCAATTGCCCTCATTTGTGGCAGAAATAGGTAGCCGCCTACCCAAAGGGCGTTATACAATGATTATTGAATGCTCAGAAGAGGGATTCGAGTAGACATGGCCAGAAGTTGTAGAGCCCGAAAGGGAAAACCAACAAGCAGCGCGATTTGGCTTTTAAGTCGTGAATGTCAAAGACAAAGGGCTGCTGGGTTGTTGAATGGTGGCCAAGCTATTGTTTGCTACTGAATGTTGAAAGTAGTAGCAGCAGAGAGCTGAGAGAGGAGAGTGATAGAGAGCAAAAGAGCTACTGTGCAGGGGTTGCTAAATTGTTGATGGTGGCCAAGTTGCTAAAGCTGAAGACAAATAGGCAGCGCTGAGACAGCAATGCAAAAGCAAAAGAGCAGCCTATGGCATCACTTGGAAGCCAAGTGAAAAGCCAAGGGGACTGTATTTTTGATAGAGAGCCAAAGAAGCCAGAGCTGAAGAGCCGAGAGCCAAAGAGTCAGAGCCAAGAGCCAAAACCAAGAGCCAAAGAGCCAGAGTTAGATCCAAGAGCCAAGAGCCAGAGCTTCAAGAGCCAAGGGATAAAAAGGTGTCTGAACCCACTATTTATGTGTAGAACAACGGGAGTTGAGCCAAAGAGCTTGTAAAAAGACTTACACCATAATTCCAGAGAGCCAAGTCAAATTGACAAGAGCTCATGGAGATGTAGCCCAAGAGTTGTGGGTGAACTGCAAATTAATATTGCTGTTTCTGTGTGTGTTTTAATGCTGCATTATCTCTGCTTCTTTATTTACTGTTGTATGCATTTATATAATAATTTTAGCACACTAATTTATGGCACATAATCAGTTAAAACAAATACAAGCATACACATATATATTCAAGCTTTTCTTAATTCTGCATTGGTTAATCATTAAAGACTTGGGAAAATTCAAGCTTTGGAAGTGGGAGAGGTTCTTGTAAGCTAGACAAGAAGCCTACGAGCTCCATTTTCAGATTAGAATGATAGGATGATTTTAGCATAGTTTGGGAGCTTGGGTGAGCAGGGCTTGACTATTAAAATTATAACCAATAAATGTTCAAAATACAAATTTGAAGTGTCCTCACAGTTATAAATAAAAATTCAATCAAAGATCACAATCCTTACATACCCTAAAATAATTATCAATATACTATATAAACCCTTAACTTCGGGATGAAGTTTTCTTAAGGGAGGGTGTATGTAACAACCCATCTTGAATCACGAGTAGCATGGAAATATTAGCATGCATATGATATCTACATATGCATGCATCGCATACATTGCACTAGTATATATGTTAATTACTCTTGAAGAATGTCTAAATATAGTGTAAATAAATTAAAATTACAATAAATGTAATTGCTCAATTGAAGGCTGAAGTTCAAAGTTATACCCGTTGCACTTTTTTGAGTGTATTTTCTCAAATACACTCCAATTGTGCTCACACCCTGAAGAGCTACAGGTTTGACTCGGGATTATTATGGCCAATTTTTGCAAATATGGCGTCTTTCTACCATAACTTCGCCACCAAATATCTACAACAAAATAAAGAAAAAAGTTAAAAGTTAAAGCATAATTAAACTTTCAAATAAAACATAATTGAATTTAAAAAATATAGAATTATAAATAAGTAAATTCTAAATTGAAAATTCTAATGGGTCATGACTTGTCACTTACATGGCATGAAGAGGGTCATTTCCCGAGTAGCATCATCAAATCCAAATAGGCCAACACAATCCCGATAAAACTGTATCTCATGATTGATTTTGCTATGAAGCTCAGGATCAAGTACCATCCTATGAATAAATAAATGGAGCCCTTACATCACCTCGCCATCAAAATCAAAGCCGCATTTGTATGAAAATATGGGGTTGAGTAAGAGTGTTGTTGCATGAATGGGCCGATGAAGCATCCATGTCCACGGATTATCAATTGCATCACATAGCATCATATGTCTATTGAGCCCAACAGGACCCTTGTTTGCATAATAAGCACGAATGGCCTCCTTGGCCCTATCCATTGCCTCATGAAAATAAGCCATTGCAAGCTTCTCCCTATCTACCAATCTCATAACCTTTACTATAGGTTCATTAACTGAGCACACTTCTTCTACTTCTTTCCAAAATGTGTCAGTGTACACCATTTTTGCAAAGGCTCTCCCATTCTGTCTCCTGTTGTATCTATAATCACGCCACTCATCATAAACAAACATTTGCTTCAACTCAAATTGACATCGAAGAAAAGAATGGAGAGTAATAAAGTTGGTGGAAAAACATGTGATTCTAGGACGCCAAAACTCCTTGGTTCTAGTGTATCTCCTCATGAGGCTAAGAACAAAAGCATGGTTATATATAAACTTGGGGACGCTTCTAGCCATATCAATCACCTCCTTGATGGAGAGTTACCCCATATCCTTAAGCAGCAAATCGATACAATGTGTTGCACATGGAGTCCATAACAATGTGCGGTGCCTCTTGATAAGCAACTTTCCCACATAATTAGCTGCATTATCTGTTATGACTTGCACCACATTTTGCACACCAATCTCCTGGACGAACCCGCATAACAACTCACATATCATTGCTGCATCTTTTATATGTGCTGATGCATCCACTGATTTAATAAACATGGTACCTTTAGGACAATGTACCAAGAAATTTATAAAGGTCCTACCCTTCCTATCTGTCTAACCATCAGACATCATTGTGCATCCAGACACCTCTCATGTTTGTTTCAACTCCACCAATATAGAGTTGATGTCCTTCTTTTCTACTTGAAGGATTGCCCCCTAGCAACTCCTCATATGTAGCACTTTTGTACCTTGGGCCCACAATAGCAATAACATCACACATTTGCTCCCAAAACGGATTGTTTTTGGTGATGTTGAGAGGTAAGCCACTCCAAAAAAGACACCTTCCCATAACTCTATCTGCTTCTTGCTTCTCCTTTTTTTTAACAATTGATTTTATGGAAGGTTGTGCTCTATGTCTGGTTCGTGGAACAAAAAAGGATGACCTCCCACTCCTAGTAACATTAGCACTAGCAAGTGATGCTATGGAGCCCCTCCCACTACCCTTATCCTCAAATCGGAATAAGATATCTCGAAAGGTCTACCTGCACGTTCAACCTCGTTTCTTTCTACCTCTTCTTTCTTTCTGTCTTTTTCATCAATTGCTTCAAGAGATATTTGTATAAGCTCCGCACTAGATTCCGTACAAAGCCCAACATCATGTCCAAGGAGTCTAGCTAGATGGTATTTCAATCGCATAACCCCTCCTCTCATCTTGTCCCCACACAATGTGCATGTTAGATATGCCCAATTTGTCCTACCATCAGGTTCCGCATACCCCCAAATTGGGTCCAAGGGCCATGGCATATTTGTAGTGGATTAATTCAAACCTAGTGCACCAAAAAAAAAATTGGCATTAAATCCCTATACACAAAAAATAACAGCCACCTCATTTTAAAAAATATTTCTTTTTACTACATTATTTGCAATGAAAAATGGCAATAAGAGAGTGCATCGTAAAATTAAGAAAAAAAATGAAGCTTTCTATCCAAATATGGAGAAAAACTTTGCATTGGCTTGTGGGCATGAAAATCATAGCAAATGGAAACAAAACAAAGAAACAAAATGTTGGTAGGCAAAGAGGCAAGTAAGCATAACCTTAAATCTATGAAAAAAATCATTAAAATAGGGGTTTTTAAGAACATACCTGTTAATGGAAGAAATGAAGTTTGTCTCACTGTTCCAGAATCTTTGATGCACATTGTTTTCAGTTGGTGATGATAATGGTTGTTTGATCTTCAATCCATCCTTGAAAACCACCAAAAAGCTATTCCCCTTCATTCTCCAAGACTAACAAAGCAAAATGAGCAAATAAAAGTCAAAAAATTGGTTTTGTAGATGTGGCCTAGCTTGCCCCATGATATTTTCGGTGGTCGTGCGATATTTTGGAAATACCACAATATTTTCAAATTGGAAAATATCGCGATATTTACTCGGCGATATCTCGTTTGTCAACAATATTTCCAAATGTCGGCAATATTATCAACACTACTTTCAGTAGCCAGAGAGAGTATGGTGGTTGATTTACCATTTTCTCGGATTAAAAGTGATTTTAATTAGTCAATTAATTAAAATAAAAAGGGAAAATGACTAATTGGGAAAAAGGCTAAAAGTGACTTAAATAAATTAAAATTAAAAAGTCAAATGGAGTCAAGAGGGAGCTTCTAGAATAATAATAAAATAATAAAATAAGATGCTTGTAGAGGCTTGACGATCTATTTATGGAGTCTCTAAAAGGAGGAGGAGGAGATCATTTGGGACATCTTGGAGTTGAGCATATTTCTTATGGAGGGGTTTGGAGAACCGAGAGTTCCCAACTTCAGTAGTAGCCCTAGGACAAAACCTTCAGGTGATTCAGTGAGAGTGGGCGAGAACCCATCTCTACCCTTGGTGAATTCATCCAAAATTCACAGGTTCGGCTTATTGATTTCTAGTTTCTATTTCGGAGGCCACTTTATTATTGCACCAGATCTTTTGTGGCCATCACTACAACTATCTCTATCGAGAGCTTTGTATGTAATTGCTTCAATAAATAAGTAAAACTACTTCATTCTCCATTTCTTGTGTATTTGCAATTGTGGCATTTTTGGGTTTATTTGCAAATTTTATTTTAATTTTTTCCGCAATTTCGTGGTTCCTATTCACTTGGAGAAATTTATGGTAGAATTTTTTAAGCAATTTCCCAAGAATTTCGTGAAAAATTATAATTTGGGACATTACAAGTGCCTTGTCCTTTAGGCATATGGAGTCAAGGATGAAATAGATAAAGCTAGATCCTTTATAAGGAGGCCAATTGATGCCCTAGGTATCAAATTTTAACATTTACCCACTTCAAAGAAAATGGCGTTTTATGGAGAGATTAAAGATTTCTTCCACTAGGAACATTCATTACATGTACAATGAATAACATATGCAATACTCAACTAGATAGCCTTTCAAAATTATTTTTCAATAATTATGAAAGCAAATTGCATAACCTAGAAGCATCAATTCCATACATTAGAAAATTTCAAGATAGAAAATATTCAACAATAAGCATTTAAAGACAACATATAGTATATCCATCCATTATCCAAAGAAGTAGCTCCAAAGACAATAAAAAATAGCTTCCAAATATCAAAATGCATCTAATAGATCTCCGATAGCCTAGAGGGAAAAGTGCGAAAATCCTCTAAGAGGTTGAATTACAAGTGTGATGATGATGAGAGACTAAATTAGGTCTCTCATATTTATACATGTCCAATCAAGTCTAATTTTAGCCTAAATCCCTTTTAGTTGTCAAATGGAGGGAAAAAACTAATTGTGGTTACTAAGCAACCACATAACCAATGTGAAATCATAACAATTAACCCACAAGAGGGTCGAAATTCTGACATCATCACCGCATGGGCCTCCTGGAGGCATGCGTTGAGCTCCCTTCGTGCCAAATTAAGTCAAGAGGGCTCCAAAAATTAGCCTCTTGGGGTTGGCCCCTAGATATCCATGCAAATCATCATGTGAACCCAAACTTTGTGTTTGGGGCACAAAATGGGTCTCATGGGTCTCCCAGTGATCAAATAGCCTAGATTTTTCCATCAATAAGGGCTTGGAGAATGGTGCTAGCCCTCCCATGTCTCACAGAGTGAGACAAAACTCATATGGGCCTTAGATCGATTGGCAAACCATAGGTGCACTATTAAGACGATTGGGGGCACAATGGTACAAGTGCATCATCTCATGAATAATGTGGGGTGGTATAGGTGCCTATGGGGTGGAATGATGATGCTCTGCAAGTAACATGTGTCCCATGACTCTCAATGCTTCACCTGGAGGTTGTCATATCCTCCCCTAGTGGACTCAGGCCCCAGTTAAGTTGCCCAGCCCAGGATGAAACCACTTACCAATTACACATAATGTTCAGTTTTGCATCTTCACCATCAGGTACAATAATTCATTAGTGCATCTAAGTAAAGTAAGCTTGTTAGTCAAGGTCAAATTGATACTTCATATGGGGCTTCCCTTACAAACTTGGGGGTTTGATCTCGTAATGACATTACCTCCCTAGGTAGGAGTGGTTAATAAACAATCCTATTAGGTGTTCTCAACCCCTAAAGGGAAAGACATGTCCTTGGTACATCCCTTAATTAATAGGTGGCATATGAATGATGATGAAACAGATGGGGACAAAGGGGTCTTAGGGCCAAATGCCATGGGTACAAGGATAACAATAATGAGGGAAGTCCATATATTGGGTATATAGATGTAAGGAGGGAGCAATCATGGATACATGAGTTACTCCAACCTTTGTTTTTTCCACCCTTATGTATTTGCCTTTTTCCTTTCATGAATTTTCTTTGTATTACTGCTCGGGGATCCAGGAAATGGGAGCATGTTGTAAATGTTGTATAGTAGTTATTACCCCCTTAAAGCACTACAGTTCATCGCGCACCATGGATTAGAACATGCATGGGTTCTTTTATGATGTGAAGGGCACTCATGGGCCCAAGGAACCAGGGTGATGGCCATAATGATAAAAGGGTAGAGTGTAATATTCCTAACGGAAATATTATGTGAATAACAGAAACATGCACTATAACAACAACTAGGAAATTCAACACATGCGTAGGGAAATCAAAACACAAGAGGAAATGCACCAAAACTTTGAGTCATTTTATTTATTTCCCAACAAAATGGAGTACAAATGAGTATGAAAGAGGAACCTAGGCTTGCTACAGTATGAAAAGCCAAACCCAGGTGATGATCAAGCCGCCCAAATGCCAAAAGAGCTCCCCACCATGTTCTATGTTATCCCAGAAAATTACTGCCACTGCGGTTGTAGGTGCACTCAGAGTTTGACCCTCAAATATACCCCAAAAATTCTATAAAATAAATGTAGGCTCTGCACACTAGCTCCAACCAAACCTAGAAATATCTCACGGACCCAAGTGGTGGAAATGGTCCTGAAGTGAACTACGGCCTCCTCTAGTGATTTATGTTATTGGCTATTGAATGGAACATTGGTTTTTTCCAAAAATAATGCCCAGGAAATTTTGTGAAATTAACCCCAGACTCCTCTCACCAAACCCACAAAAACCCAGAAAGGGTTTGACCTGAATCCACTGACCTGAAATTACCCAAAATTGGTGTGTTCTCCCCCAACTACTAGCCCAACACTCAATTTAGAAATCTCTGCTAAATCCCTCCTCCAAAACTCCTCCACCGAGCTGGAAATTCCTGCAATATTTCTCCTAGAAGAGAAGTGAGAGTCCAGCCTTCAAATCCCACTAGCTCTAAGTGATTTCGCTGCGACAAGCTGAGCCCAGAAAATGACTGCATAGGCTCTAGGAAGGAAAATTCATCCCACATTGAAGCAACTACCTCTAGCCTTGAAAATCACTCCAAAATTTCGCACTCCCTCAAGGAAATTTCCTGTAAATTCCTGAAGAGAAATTCCATGAGAATCTCCTCCCCCAAGCACCAGGAATTAGCTTTTGTGTCCCTGTCAAAAGATAGAAAAATCGACCCAAGAAATAGCCTCTAATCCAACCTGACAAATCACTGTCCAAATTTTGGGCTAACAATAAGAGAATTTCCTGCAAAAACCCGATGCCTCTAACCACGCTTGCTCCCACAATGTGCTCCACGAAAATACCTCTACGCCCAAGAAATGCACACTACTGAGTAAACTCCAGCAATGATGTCCAATGGAAGCTCTGAATTGAGCTCCCCAAATTGCCTCACTAGGGAGACAACTGAATTTCTCCGAAATGAGGGTGGGATTTCCGATCGGAAATCCTTTGTGCTGAATAACACGGGCTATCTTGGCTAAGTAGCTCAAGAGAACTAGAGTTGGTTTGTAAAATGACCAAAGATGCCAAAAGTGAGACTCCCAAGCTCTATTTATAATTTGTTGGCCTCTTCTCTCCTTGTGGTCCCCACTCTATCTCTCTCCAAATTCGCACTTCCTTCTCTTTTCTCTCTCCTCCAAGAGTGTGAGTTCTCTCCTTGGGTCAAATTTCTCTTTTTTGTGGTCCCCACATTCCACTAGAGTTGCAATTTCCCTCTTTCCTCCTAAGTCCCAATACCGGAATTGCGTCCTCTCCTAAAACTCGTCTCTAATGCTGAAAATCAAAATTGGGGATATTGTATAGAGCTCATGTTTGATTTTTTCCCACGTGCTATATTGAATGTCCTGACCATACTTTGCATTTAATGATTTTCTTCTTCTTTTGTTTCTTGTTTGTGGCCATGATATGCTTTTAACTTTCTTTTAGCTGTATCAACCTCCAAGGCAACATTTCTAGGCCCAACCCATATATGTGGACAAGAGGAGGGGGTGTGCCAGTGCCTTGTGGACCTAGTGGTCATATGGACCTAGAGAAGGAAAAATGTGAACTAGGGCTCATAATGTTTGGAGGGGAGTGAAAAATGTGAAACATGAATATGGGACCACGCTACTAAAATTGGGGTTTCTCAAGTAGTGCCCTTCCTAAAGCCATAGTCCAATAGGGGAGATCGCATGGGACTAGGATTGAAACTTAATCCCCCATTTAAGGTGAGGGAACAAAACCACGGTCAAAGCCATTCCTTTTTCCAAGTTACCTACTAATCCATGCTCAAGATGCCCAAATGAAAAACAAGTGTAAGCACCCAATTACACAATGAAAAACATACCTTTTGGGTTGGATTACCCACCTTCTAACATATGCTCTCTATAGATGGGCGAGAAAGCATACAACTGATGCAGGCAACAGAGATAAAGTGGCACATCACATCGGCTAGAAGGTGGCTATCAGGGGTTGCTAGTTGTCGATTGGAAGAAGATGAATAAGAGAAATGCTCTCCTAAGGCTACCCACTTTTGGTGGGCAATGGGTGCCCTCAAGGCCTAGGCTGTTGTGGACCACCTAACAAAACCAACATGAACTCAAGTGAAAGCGACCATCCACAAAGACCAAGATCATATGAGCATCTAAGTGGACCAAACTTGTATGTTAAGGGCATATTAATACTTCAAACAAGGATCACCTTATGATATCTGTTATCACTCAGATTTTCCTTAGAAGTTATTTAAAAGAAGGAAAGGATCTAAGGTAATCACAAACCAACTTTTAGACTCGGGTGCTAGCCCACCTAAGTCCAAAGAGGGCTCTCTCTTTATGATTTAGCTATGTTTGAAAGGATTTTAGGTTAGTATTAATGTTCAGTGAGGTTGTTTTGTTTGAGAGTGGTGGAGTTCTGAAACAAATGGGCAAACTAGGCTTTTAGGCCATTGGGCTATGTAGTCAATCAGGGATAATTCACTGGATTAAGTCAAATTGCTGAGGTATGAGTTCAACAGGCAGGATAGCAGAATAAAACGAACTTTGGGGCTTGAATGGGTGATAGTTCTGCTCAAAACTAGAGGGAAATCAAGAATCCTCAAGTTAGGATTAGAAAGAGGAAAGGAAGATAGGTCAACTAGCAGAGGGAAATTAAGGATCCTATACCATGGACTTATTAGAGAAAAACGATAGGGATAGAGGAGCAGTTAAGAATTCCTTTATTGAGATAGTTTAGAAGAAAACATAGAAATGGTAGACTATTGATAGCAGAGAGCAATAAAGCTAATTTTGATATAGTTTGACTATTTTACCATTTAGATTTAAGATGCATGAAACTTTGAAACATATAGAAAGCACATAAAATCACAAGGATAGAATACTTATTTGTAATTATACTGCATGGAAAGCTAATGCAATATCCTCAACTTTCATTCCTTTTCTAGCAAAAATCCAAATTTGAATACAAAAGCCTTCTCAGCTTGATATCATAGATTTACAGAGATGTTATAGAATCCATCCTCAGTACTTCGAATGGAGAAGTATTTATACAAAAATTACATCAAAAATATCTCATTACCACATGAGATTTATTATAGGGAATACAAAATATCTTTTACAAAAAGATAGAGACACATGGAAAACTGATTGTTGCTGTCCCTTTATTTATGAATGAGCTGGAGGTTGAAACTCAGATTTGCCTCTTGCTGTTGCTTTAGTAATTGTGTGTCGGACCTTTGCTTCCTTTTCCATACTGATACTCTTTACCTGTTCCTGATACTCTTTAACTGGAAATCCATATCTGAATCAAATCCACTAGGAAATTTGATCAGGGCTAGACTAGTTGGGGGTCTAAGGTCGAGTGGAATGGCACTATAAACACTATTGAACCTAGTGCAATAGTCCTAAACGGTTTCATGAGGCCTCCTTTTAAGATTCTCATATTCAGATAAAATCTGCAGGGGGTCCTTCCTTTTCTCCCATCTATTCAAGAATTGTTGGTAGAGAATCCTTAAGCTATCTATACTTTGGGTGGCTAAAGATCTAAACCAAGTTCTAACTTCCCCAGTCAGACTCTGAACAAAAGTTCTCACTTGAATGTCAACTGTGTCAATTTCATATATCTCAAAATAGTCGGTCATTTTCTTAGTGCGCTGCTGAGCTGTGTAGGTTCCAGTGCCATCAAAAGTAGTAATTTTACTCTGATAGTCCTGAGGCATGGCACCTAGGGTAGCAGGCATCACAAGGGGAGCATATCTATTGGCCATGATTCTAGGTTGGGTAGTAGTGTGAGAGGGAGTTGGGGTAACAGGAGGTGTTTGGGTTGTAGAGGAAGAACTGGAGGTAGTGGTGGGATGTTGGGTGATGATTGGCGGGAGAGGAAGTGAAGGGATGAAGGGAGGTGTGGAATGGATTTCAGAAGAGTGAGGAAATAGTGATGAACTAGCAGAAAGAGAGGTATTTTCAGAAAGTTCAGGTGTTCTATCAGTGGTAAGAGATGCCTGAGCGGAATTCTACAGATATTGATCAATTAACAAATTGGCTCGTTGGGTTTCAAGTTCTCTGAGGAATTCTGGATCTTGGACTAGGTCCAATAGTTCACTGCCAGATGTGGTTCTAAACAGAGAGAGTTCAAAATGTTCGTCAAAAGGAAGATCTTCTAGGAAAAGCCACTCAACAGGACATGAATGTGATCTGAACAAAGGTCTGGGACTCAATGAACTTTCTTGTCTTCTAATGATTCTTGGAATCAGGTTGGGATTTTCAAACACAGGGGGAGGATTTGGATTAGGGTTAGC
Source organism: Pinus taeda (assembly GCA_000404065.3). NCBI lineage: Eukaryota > Viridiplantae > Streptophyta > Pinopsida > Pinales > Pinaceae > Pinus > Pinus taeda. Next base: position 93,210 of record APFE031398893.1, read on the forward strand.
CCTGGTGTAATGAGTTCTTCCTGAAGCTAGATTTTGAGCTTTTCATTGCTATTCTTTTATGGATTTTTCAAAATATCTTCTAATAATCCTTTAAGGTGCTTTAAATTAAGCTTTTTAGGTTTCTTAAAGGTTTGTTTCAACCGAGGATTAGTTATTCCCCAGTATGGTTGCCATTATGTTATCACTCAGATTTTCCTTAGAAGTTATTTAAAAGAAGGAAAGGATCCTAGGTAACCACAAACCAAGTTTTAGACTTGGGTGCTAGCCCACCTAAGTCCAGAGAGGGCTCTCTCTTTATGATTTAGCTATGTTTGAAAGGATTTTAGGCTAGTATTAATGTTCAGTGAGGTTGTTTTGTTGGAGAGTGGTGGAGTTCTAAAACAAATGGGCAAACTAGGCTTTTAGGCCATTGGGCTATGGAGTCAATCAGGGATAATTCACTGGATTAAGTCAAATTGCTGAGGAATGAGTTCAACAGGCAAGATAGCAGAGTAAAAACAAACTTTGGGGCTTGAATGGATGATAGTTCTGCTCCAAACTAGAGGGCATCAAGAATCCTCAAGTTAGGATTAGAAAGAGGAAAGGAAGATGGGTCAACTAGCGGAGGGCAATTAAGAATCCTATACCAGGGACTTATTAGAGAAAAACTATAGGGATAGAGGAACAGTGAAGAATTCCTTTATTGAGATAGTTTAGAAGAAAACATAGAAATGGTAGACTGTTGATAACAAAGAAATAAAGCTAATTCTGATATACTTTGACTATTTTACCATTTAGATTTAAGATGCATGAAACATTGAAACATATAAAAAGCACATAAAATTACAAGGATAGAATACTTATTTGTAATTATATTGCACGGGAATTTGATGAAATGTCCTCAACTTTCATTCCTTTTCCAACAAAAATCCAAATTTGAGTACAAAAACTTTCTCAATTTGATAGCATAGATTTACGGAGATGTTATAGAATCCACCCTCAATACTTCGAATGGAGAAGTATTTATACAAAATGACATCAAAAATATCTCATAACCACTTGAGATTTATTATAGGGAATACAAAATATCTTTTACAAAAAGATAGAGACAGATGGAAAACTGAATGCTGTTGTCCCTTTATTTATGAATGATTTGGAGGTTGAAACTCGAATTTGCCTCTTGTTGTTGCTTTAGTAATTGTGTGCTGGATCTTTGCTTACTTTTCCCTATTGATACTCTTTACCTATTCCTGATACTCTTTAACTGTTTTTTACCGTGTCCTTTTACTTTCACTGTATATTTTAGGTTTTTTACTGTCTATTTCAACAGAAAATCATTTAATTTCATGTTTCCTCTGCATGTCTTTTAACGGTATGTTTCATTTTCCATCTCTGTTTGAATAGACCTGATAACAATCTCGGAGTAAACATGTCTTATGACTAGTATTAAGACTATTTATGCAAGGCTGCGGTCTTTTGATCGCTTGTAAAACAAAACAAACTGTTACGAAAACGTTGGGTTGACATGGAGGGTCATTAATGGATTTATTGAGATTTATAGGTCTATGGAGTGAGTCCAAAGTGATTTCGAGAGGTAAACCATGCTTGAATTGGTTAGTAGAGGCTTCAGGTGAAGCAGAAGGGTTTCATAAGTTTACATAGTAGAATGGGTGAAGGGCGAGAAAACGTGGGTTCTTGGGGTTTGAACTTTAATGGGTAAACTTTTAAAATATGGTGCGAACTGAACAGTAGATGCTTTGTCACGTAGCGGGTGGGCGGCAAGCGGAAGTGGTAATGGTTTTCATTTCCCAGCTTTTAAGAGATTGGTGGTTTTGGCAAAGGGTCGTGCGATGCCACAAATTGGATGACACGTGGCGTCGGCGAAAAGTTAAAACAGCGTGTGTCGGGTGGTTAACGTTTGACCAAAACGCTTGCGCAATATGAGCGAGAGTCATTGGATGAGGGAAGGCAGATTGTGCGGTAGTCTACAACGGAAAGTGTTAGGGAGTTAATGGAGGGGGGCCTGATGGCATAATCAACATAATTAAATGACTTTAATTATATCGAGGGTGAATGTATTGGCAGAGAGGCTATTAATTAATCCAGGTGACTAATTAATTCCTTTTTAACGCGTCGGGAGTTTTGGCTCTTAATTAATCGTGGTTCGATTAATTAATCCAACTTAATTAACTTTATTATGGTTTATTTTCCAAACCATCGGGACAGGATATTTATTTATTTTTGGATTTTTATTAATAATACGGGAAAGGGTAATTTGTTTCGGGAGTTAAATAAATAATAAGAATTAAAAGTTAATATGACCATGGGAAAAAAATGCGCTAAGTAAATGTTTATGAAAATACATTCATCATCTAACATTATGGCTTAGGCTAAAATGTGTTCGGGGTTTTTTTATAAAGAACCATTTATCTTTCCTAGATAAAAGAGTGATTTTACCTTGGGAAAAGTATTTGAAGGGAATGAATGAATTATGGAGGGGGTGAATTTTGATGAAGAAGCTTTAGCACTTAGGGCTTACAAGTTATTGGGTCGAGGGTCCGGTTCTTCCAGAAGTCAGAGAAATGCTCTGAGTCCCTTTAACTTTCAGGTTGTTGGTGTCTTTAGTACTTATGAGAAATTAGTAAAATTTAGGGAAAAAATGAGTGAGGAAGTTAATTAGTTTGACTTTTGTCTATGATGTAAATGTTTTCATTGTCATCTATATCTTTAAGTGCTTTTGATGATGAAATTATATGACTTGATATCTGGGTAATCATTCATCATACATAATTCTGCAACCATTCATCTATTTACCCTACCTACTTATCCTACCATTTTTTCTTCTTTTATTAGGGTGCACTTAAACTGACAAGCCCTTATCAAAACCTTTTCTTTTATTTTACAATGGAAATCTGTCTAAGTCTATCCTTATTACATCCAAGGGCTCAGATTAAACTGTTAAGCTCCTTTTATTCACTCTACCTATCTACTTATCTGCCAAGATTAAACAGTTTGATCAGATTTTATTCTCTATCTCTAAGCATGAAATTCAAAACATGAAATAACCAAGATTAAACTATTTGGTTACCATGGATTGTGGCATAAGTAACAAGCTGCACACAATCTTTATTCTGCATCAAAGTAAATAAGAGTGGCAATTTTTTTTTTTGTAAGCTGGGGCGGGACTCTCCGATTTACATGTCCATTATGTACCCCTCTACGGGGGAGGGGTAGCCCAAGATTTGAACCCAAGACTTCCGGTTTGGTGAAACTTCATTTCCACAGCCCTTGCCGCTTGAGCTACCCCAAGTGGACCAAAGTTTTAGAAGTTATATGTATTAGTGTCACAATTATTTACAGGAGTTATATTCTAGATTATATGTGTTCGAAGTTGCTAGTGTTATATTAAAAAATGTAAGCATTAAGTTTTGATAAGGGTTATATACATTCAATAATGCATGTGCTACCTTTTAAACAAAAATATAATTATAACATTATTAAAAATATTATTTTTATTTTTTTATTTTATTATATTGATTTCATTAATTGTTTATTGTTTTTGATTTATTTAGGTTGACCGAATTATTATTTTGATTTTATTTTGTAGATAGAATTTCATAAAAAATTTCTTTGATTAATTTATTTCCTAATTCAATTTAATAATTATACTTATTTGAAGAGGACTTTGTTGTGATCATATCAAGGTTTTCGAGACATGTTTTTGGTGATAATCACATGTTTGGCGAGCTTTGATTGATTATCGTTGAAAACATGTCTAAACAAAAATTGTTTATGATTATATATATATATATAATATATATATATATATATATATATATATATATAATATTTATTTTAGTCAAATCTAATCTTTTCTTTATTTGGAATATTATTCGTTAATAAGATTATGTATTTAGTCAAATCTAACCATTATAATATAATGCCTAGATCTTTTTCTCTTCATCTATTTAATTTGATGCCAAGATCTTGTTATAAATCTTGTGAACCACACAGACAAAACTGTGATATGTAATTTTTAAAGTTTTCTTACTTTTCTTAGTTTAAAATATTTAATTGAATAAAATGAATTACAATTTATACTATATTAAACATGTAAACATTTCCAATAAAAAATTCAGTTTCTTTAATAATCTAAGATGATTTAATAATAATAATAATAATACATTTTCCTTATAGAAGATCAAAATATTCTTAATTTTTTATATTTTATATTGTTTAAGTTAACAATATTCTTTATGAGTATTTAATATATAATTCTAAGGTTTAGACATTATTAATTATATATTTATAGCGGGGAACATTTTTTTTGTTTTTTACGTTTTATATTACTAAAAAATGACTAGTCTAACTTATAGATAAAATGATTATTTTCATGAAATTGGTTAGTTTTAACCAAAATTTAGTAAAAAATCTAAAAACATGGGTTTAACTAGTTTAAGCTATAGAATTCGAGTGCCTCAAGGGATTTTTAGGTGTTGAAACCATTTATGGATTCAAAATTGTATTTTAAGAAACAAAATATCACATTCATATCTAAATTTGTACGGTCTAATTCAGGTGAAAATACTCTTTTGTCTATAAATTAAACTAAGCCTTAAAAAATGACATCTAACTATTTAACTATTTTTTCCTTTTCCTTTTTTTTCTTTTAAGTAGTTGGGAAGAATAATTAATATTCTTATCATTGAGGTTAAATTCAAATAATTGGCATTTTTCGCACTTAAATTCAATTCTTACAAATAAAATGTTAAGTTCATATCTAAATTCAATGAATTTTCAAATACAATATTGTATTTTTATTGAATATGTTTACTTAAATTATATATAGAAAATCTCAAATAAAATGCTGTAATATTTTTTTTAAATGATATAAAAAACTATAAAACGGTATATAAATTAGTTGTATTAAAATATATTAATAATATTACAATAAAATGTAAAAATTATGTTATTATTATATTTTTAAAACGAGTTGTCTTTACCACTACTTTTTAGAAGCTTTTCTGGTAGTTTTCTCGGGTCTAATTTCTCAAGAATTTATTGAAATCACAAGTTAGATAGATAACCCCTGCACAATCCAAGTGTTTGGGGAATTTTCAGGGTGTTAAATCCATATATACAGTCTAAAAACTAGTTTTAATAATATAAATCAAGATTTCACTTCAAAATTTTCCACTAGTTTCCAGCACCAAAAAATCCAAAAAATTACACTAAAAACAACTCATTTTTTAAATAATATACAAAATAGATAATATTATTTTAACTACATTAAAAATTACAATAATTATTATATATAAAAAAGTATTATTTTCAGACATATTATCTCTATAATTTTCTTATTATAATATAAAAGTGATTGGATTAAAATAATTGTTCATCCTAATAAAAACTTGTTATGCTGCGTGTGTGGTGACCGTGAAGGGAACATATTTCCGGGAGGGATGGTTAGGCCTCAGATTTGCGCCTTTCTCAGGTGGTGAGTACTATAGTATCGGCTTCAATCCGTCGACCGCAGTAGTACACCCCGCTCTATTAGAGATGAAGTCGTGTTTTAGCACAAATAGCTCGCGTAATCGGGACATAAGGCGCGGTGATTACTCGCAAATTCAGGTGAAGAAAACGCGCCTATCAGCGTAATGATCCATATGTCTTTTGTGATAATCCGCGTATCTATTGATAACTCGCATATGGGCTGATAATTAGCGTATCATGTGATAAGTCGCTTATCCAGCAATTATAGTTCGCGTATCGGCGGTGAGAGTTCACATAACCTGAAAATAATCGCATACGATTACTCATATATCCACGTGAGAAACCTCGCATAAACTGTATGGACCACTCACATATAAGCTTAATGATCTGCATATCGTATAGTGATAATCCGCGTATCCAACTAAAACTCGCATATTCAGTGGTCATAATCCGCGTATTTGACTACAATTCGCATATTCAGTGGTGATACCTCGCGTATCAAAGTAATTATCCGCATATCCTCCGTCATCACCCGCGTATCTCCCGATAACTTGCACATGGTAATTCGCATATGGGATGATAATTCGCGTATCAATGGTAATTCACATATCTAGTGGTGTTAATCGCATGATAATCCGCATTTAGCTTAATTTAGTCACATAACGAACTCGCATTTTGGCGAGATAACCCACACCAGTACTGCGCGACCCTCAGAAATAAAAATCGTCCTGCGTCTCGGGAGTGGGAGTTCTTAGGTGTTTCAATTGAACTTGAACCTTATGTACAAGGTCATGGTGAAAATTCTTCTCTTTTATTATCGTAAATTTAAGGAAGTAGAGAAATTGAAAGACAGCTTAATAATTTTAATAGAGACGACGGGTGGAAAATTAGTAGTTGTTGGATTGCCGGGATTTCCTCTTAGATTTCTTCCCTTCGTTTCTCCTTCTCCTCCCTTGGGTTTTTATATTTTTCTTAATTCGTCCTAAGCTTGTTTTTTCTTAGTTTGTTTTTTAATTTTAAATTTAATTTTTTTTTTGAAAAAAAAAATCTAAATATATAATATATAAACAAGTAAAATTAATAGGTATGTGATTCACATTACAACCAATGTAATATTTCCTCATTCATTACTATTATTTCATTTATATTTCATTTAAACACTTTCTCTCTCAATATAAAATATGAATCAAACTAATAAATAATTAATTTAATTTCTATTTTATGTTAAGTTAGTTAGATTTATATAATATTAAGTGAAATAGATAAATAGTAATTATTCTATCTTAGAAGAAGGTTAGTCCAGATATATCCCATAATGATCCAATCAAAAAATAAATAGTTAAAATATAAATATATTAATAATAATAATAAATTAATTTTTCCTATCGAGTCAAATATAGTCGTGATTTAGCCATTTTTTCCCTTAGCTATTTGGAGGTCTTGACCCCATATTTAACTTTCTGCTATGATCTGATTTTTCATCTTGTCCTGATGATGAATCACACTCGTTGGTCCAAAAAGCGTTGGCCTAAATCTACCAATGTGATTTCTCCTGAAATTGTTTCCAAATTAAATTATGGATCACAGAAGCTTGAATTCAATTAAAATAGATGTATTGATTTCAATGTAGTTGATTTGTAATCCTATTTTATCACATGCACTATATGCATTGATAGTGTTTCCAAATTAAATTATGGATCACAAAAGCTTGAATTCGATTAAAATAGATATTGATTTCAATGTAGTTGTTGATTTGTAATCCTATTTTATCACATGCACTATATGCATTGATTTCAATGTAAATGTCCATTTATAATCCTATTTCAAACCTTACACTAGATGCATTGATTTTAGTGTCAGTGTTGATTTCTACTCCTATTTGATTTCTTGCACATTATGCATTGGTTTCAATGTAGATATTGATTTCTAATCCTATTTGATCACTTGCACTAGATGCATTGATTTTAGTGTAGATGTCAATTTCTAATCCTATTTAATACCTCACACTAGATGCATTGATTTTAACATAGATGTTGATTTCAATTCATATTTGATTGCTTGCATTAGATGCATTGGTTTCAGTGTAGATATTGATTTGTAATCCTATTTGATTGCTTACATTAGATGCATTGATTTCAACATAGATGTTGATTTCAATTCATATTTGATTGCTTGCATTAAATGCATTGGTTTTTGTGTAGATATTGATTTGTAATCCTATTTGATTACTTACACTAGATGCATTGATATAGATGTTGATTTCTAATCCTATTTGATTGTTTGCACTAGATGCAATGATTTTACTATAGATATTGATTTCTAATTTGATGCAACTAGATGTATGATGTACATTAATTTCAAATTAATTAGATTAATAGTGTGCATTGATTTCAGTGTAAGCACATTTTTGCCTTCTCCATCTATATCTCTATCTCCCATTGTCTCTCCTTCTCTATCTCTCTATCTCACCCCCTAAACATACACACTCTCTCTCCATATCTATGTATATCTCTCTCCCTCCCTCGCTTTCCCCTCCCCCTCTCTCTCTAACATTTCTCTCTCCATATCTATATCTCTTCCTCCATCCCTGTCTTTGACTTTCTCTTCTTCCCCCTCTCTCCCCATCTATATCTCTATCTCCCCTTGTCTCTCCTCCTCACCCCAAAATATACACAGACTCTCTCTATGTAAGCACATAAAAAATATTCATGATGTGCATTGACTTATGTGTTACAGTAATTCAACCATAAATACAATACTTGAATTTTCATCCTAAATAAAAAATATTCATGACGTGGATTGACTTATGTGTTACAATAATTCAACCATAAATACAATACTTGAATTTTTATCGTAAATAAAATGTTTGTTTCTTGAAACAATAAACTATTTATAATTGGCTACATTCTTATGTTTCACATTTTCCATCCTTCAACATTTTTAATTACTTTGTATTCAAACTAGTAATAGAAAATAAATACCATTGAAAATTATTTGGGGTTTAACACTCCATAAGTCACAATGATTGACTTAAAAGCTACTATTAATATTAGAGAGCAACAGAGACAAGGTATGTTTTTTACTACAATAGCTCGAGTTAAATATTTGAATGGTCTAGATTCTAAGTACCCTTTTCATATGATCGGTATGAGGAAATGGGAGAATGGTCTATGATTCCAAGTACTCTTTTCATATGATCAATATGAGAAAATGGAAAAACTAATAAGTGTGACAAAAAAAGCAGTAGAAGAAAATAGTTTTAGACTAATCACAATTAACATAAATGTTGATTTCAATTCATATTTGATTGCTTGCATTAGATGCATTGGTTTCAGTGTAGATATTGATTTGTAATCCTATTTGATTGCTTACATTAGATGCATTGATTTCAACATATATGTTGATTTCAATTCATATTTGATTGCTTGCATTAGATGAATTGGTTTTTGTGTAGATATTGATTTGTAATCCTATTTGGTTACTTACACTAGATGCATTGATTTCAATATAGATGTTGATTTCTAATCCTATTTGATTGTTTGCACTAGATGCAATGATTTTACTATAGATATTGATTTCTAATTTGATGCAACTAGATGTATGATGTACATTAATTTCAAAGTAATTAGAATAATAGTGTGCATTGATTTCAGTGTAAGCACATTTTTGCCTTCTCCATCTATATCTCTATCTCCCATTGTCTCTCATTCTCTATCTCGCTATCTCACCCCCTAAACATACACACTCTCTCTCCATATCTATGTATATCTCTCTCCCTCCCTTGCTTTCCCCTCCCCCTCTCTCTCTAACATTTCTCTCTCCATATCTATATCTCTCCCTCCATCCCTGTCTTTGACTTTCTCTTAGTCCCCCTCTCTCCCCATCTATATCTCTATCTCCCCTTGTCTCTCCTCCTCACCCCAAAATATACACAGACTCTCTCTATGTAAGCACATAAAAAATATTCATGACGTGCATTGACTTATGTGTTACAATAATTCAACCATAAATACAATACTTGAATTTTCATCCTAAATAAAAATTATTCATGACGTGGATTGACTTATGTGTTACAATAATTCAACCATAAATACAATACTTGAATTTTCATCCTAAATAAAAATTATTCATGATGTGGATTGACTTATGTGTTACAATAATTCAACCATAAATACAATACTTGAATTTTTATCGTAAATAAAATGTTTGCTTCTTGAAACTATAAACTATTTATAATTGGCTACATTCTTATGTTTCACATTTTCCATCATTCAACATTTTTAATTACTTTGTATTCAAACTAGTCATAGAAAATAACTACCATTGAAAATTATTTGGGGTTTAACACTCCATAAGTCACAATGATTGACTTAAAAACTACTATTAATATTGGAGAGCAACAAAGACAAGGTATGTTTTTTACTACAATAGCTCGAGTTAAATATTTGAATGGTCTAGATTCTAAGTACCCTTTTCATATGATTGGTATGAGGAAATGGGAGAATGGTCTATGATTCCAAGTACTCTTTTCATATGATCGGTATGAGAAAATGGAAAAACTAATAAGTGTGACAAAAAAAACAGTAGAAGAAAACAATTTCAGACTAATCACAATGAACATTGTTTGTAATTGACTATATTCTTATTATTCACATTTTCTATCAATCAAGATTGTTACATTGACATTTTGCACTCAAAATTTTTATTTCTATCATTTTTCATCATTCATGTTAGTAGTGTCTAATTATTTAGCATATTTAAAATGATCAAAATAATTAGATGTTTAGCAAATTTTATATGACCACACACTACTAAAACCAACCTAGATCCATTTTAACACCAACTCTATCAAGCGCCGAGAGGGATCAAATCTCTCGAGGTGCAAACCTTTCCTCAAATTTTTCACTCAAAAAATAAGTTTTCACCTAGAAAGATTTGATCCCTCTCGGTACTTGACGGTGTTAAGATGGATCAGGTAGAAATACAACTTATCTCAAGATAAAATTGACTATATGATTTTAAATAGTTGAGTTAACTTCACTATTTTCATCAATTTGATATCTTGTTTAAATATTCCAAAACTTTAAAAATCTATAATGTTCCAAGAATTTAAGAATCGAAGTGGAGGAAAAAAACAAATTTCTAATCTTTATGTGATGGGTTGTGAAGTCACAAATGGTCTCTTATAATTCTCCAATGCAATTTTACATCTTGCTCTAGTGACACGATGTATTTTACATTTTTGTTTTTGTTTAGCAGCCACGATGTTTTGTGAAAACACGAATACTTTTTCTAACCCCAATTATTTCACTATTTATTAAATTTACTGTCAATTATTATGGGTTTAATAAAGTTGGCCAGTTAAATAGTTATTTTATTTGTAGAGCCAAATCTCACCCGCGTTATTTGTAGAGACATAGTTTGTAGGTTATTTTTGCAACCGTGTTGCGAGATTTATTTCAGAGAATCATTTCAATCTTGCTTTTGATGGTCATCTTTCTCTCAATCATGTTGCGAGGTTTATTTCACATAATCATTTCAATCTGTACAGGAATGCTTTTGATGTTCATCTTTCTCTCAATCTTGTATAATTTGACTTTTATTTGACGTAGAATGGGATTTTTTATTTCATTTAAAAAGCTTCTCGCTGGGTTTTTTATTTGATTTAAAACGATTTTTTATTTGATGTAAAAAATTCGTGAGGCATCCCTGCGTGATTAAAAGAGTGATGTCATTATTTTTAGATATTTTTTCTAATAGTAATATATTTTGGAAATACAATTAGCTATCCCTCTTTTATATATGACATATTGCATTGATAATAACAATATGGTTTTTTTGGATAAGTGTAAATTGATATGTTATCTTTTTGTTATTGAGGCTTTCTAATGCCTTTCCAAGAATTTTGATAAAGCCTTTTTAAGAATTTTGATAAAGTATTTTTTTTTGTGGTGTATGATGTGAATTTTTGTTATATGGTAAAAAAATCTTTGCACTATGTGGTTCAATTCACACAACCATTTTATTGCAACTTTAGGAATTAACAACAAATTAATGTGTTTTTAAAGGAGTTGTCTATAATGAGATTTTTTGAAGATTCCGGCGATGGAATCTGTCGGAAGAAATTGAGGTTAAATCTTGATTTGTTGCAGTTAAAATGGTTTTTTAACTGCATATTTGGATTCAGCACCCTGAAAAACCCCTGAGACGCTTTGATTGTGCAGAAACTAGCTATCAAACTTGCGATTCCAATCAATTGCGGCCGGATTTTGATCGAAAAAACCCACCGGAAAAGCTTTCAAAAAATCGCATTATAGACAACTACGTTTTAAATGAAGTACTTTGCCATCTTATTGCAACATTAAATTAAAATTAGTGCATATTTAAAATAAAGTATTTTGTGTAAAGTGGAGAGAGATAATTGATTTAACATCCAACTTTCCATTTAAAATACTTATTTACACTTTTAAAATCCTATTCTTACATAAATCCAAAAAGCACCATAAACGTAGAGGACATGAACTATGGGTGAAATGTTAGATTTGTTTTGGGACTTAGTAAATCTAATTATGTAGAGCATTTGGTTTGTTAGCAAATTTGTGGACTTTAGCTAATTGGGATAAGTGAATTCCTACATTACTAAAAGTTAATTAAAAATGAAAATAAATAAATTGAGAGATGATTATTGTCACCCACCTGAACATGCATAACCCAAAAACACATAATTTATTGTGATTTATCTCACAAAATATTTATATGTTTAACTTTACAAATTACATAGCACTTCATAACATGGAAATAGCTATATAAAAATTAATTTCACTGAAATTTTAACCCTCGAAAATTCTACAGAAATGTCTAAAATTACAATGAAAGCAACTCCAAAATATGATGGGATGCCTTTTCTCTTTTGGAAAGGATATCAAATACAGGTAGTTAAGCACAAGGGTTTGATGCATTCCCGTATTAGTTAATCATTTTCACAAAAGATAAGGCCGGAAAGGATACGTGGAAGCAATTTTTTTGGTTCTGGAAAAACCAGAAAAAAATGATTGCTTTGGTGAAATGGCATTAAAGGTTAAAGAATGTTCATATTTTTAACAAAAAATTGGGAACTAAATGTGTTCGAAAATTAATGGTAGGTAAAGGTCTGTGGTGTCAAGTAATGGTTCAAAATTATGCAAAGTTTGACTTCATGAGGGGTTGGAATAGGTCTCCAGTAAAAAAATGGCGAAATGCTTTTGCAATTTGGAAGGTGATTATTCTAACCTTCCCAGTGATACGTTAGTAGGTTATACGGAAGATAGGAATTGAGAACACCACCGGAGGCAACTTGTGCTCCTTGGATATAGGAGTGCGTTATCCACTCACGAATCCACACCTCTCTGAATCACCGACGTCAGTGGTCGAGTTCAACGTACTCTCAGCGACGGTCAGAGATGCCGAAGCAGACGTGTTTCCTGTTACATGGATTGAATTTCTCTTGGACCAGGAGCATCCTGCGTTCTTGATTTTTCCGTTTAGAAATGTTTATTACCGGGAGCAAATCTAACATTCTCAGTAATTTAATTCAGTATTTGTTTACTTGGAACAAATCTAACATTTACTGTTTGATAATAGTAAATCTAACTATTTGTTTGATAATAAATACTGGTAATGTTAGATTTGCTCCACGTAATAAACCTTATAGATGGCAAAATAAAAATACGCTGGATTCTGCCAGTGAAAGAGAGATTCATTCCATGTACACTTCCTTCGGCACCGCTGGCAGCTGCTGGAGGACGTTAAAGTCGATGACTGAGGTGAGCGATTCAGAAAAATGTCAGGATTCGTGGGTACATAATGCACAAAAAAAAGAAGAATAATATCAGACTCCGATGTTCTGCTGTGTTCCTGCACCACGCAAATCAAAAGAAGAATGTCAAAGCGAATGGAATCAAATTTCTCCGTTTATTACCGTGCTTAATCTCTACAAATTGCACACTGATTCTTCTGAAAGCGACCACTTAATACCCCGCTAGATCTCTGCAAATTGCACACTGATCCTTCTAAAAGCAACCACTTAACATCCGCAGAATGATAAGGGAAGGGACATTTTTATATGAATGGCAGATTTTGACATTATTGTGAATTTTTAAGTGAATTGCTAATTCCTGAATATTATGAAAATTGACATAGGCAAAAATTTATTGGAAATTTCTGTCATTCCTATATCAAATTGCAGATTTCTAAATATTTTTTAATCCGAAAACAAAAAAAATCAAACAACTTACCTCTCTCTTTACCGTCACATTCTAAATTTGCCACCTCATCTGTTTCTTCGCATTCTTCTTACACTGCTCACTACCCTCCCGGCAGAGACTACCCTCCCTGCACACATTGGTGTTCGATTCACATTGCAGGCCCAATCCCTCACAACCACAAGCTCTTCACGTCCAATTTTCATCGGCATCACACAAAAATCCAGCAATCGGGAGGTCCTGTTATTTGCATCGAATTTCTTCACGCGGCTAGCATCTACGCAGATCTCCCGATTCCCTCATAGAGATTTTTGCATTGAATATCAAATAAAAAACGGACCAAAATCACTGGCCGCTGCTTTCATACGCAGATTGCACGTCGCCTTATCCTTCAGTGCTGAGTAAATGTCGCATCTGTACCTTAGATGACCTGGTGGATGACCTGGTGCTTGAACATGTGGATTCTCTAGATCTGAAGGTTGGGTAGCTGAGTCAGCCTAGAAAAATAATATTTTAATTGTGTAATATTATTTTAAGTTAAATAGATCAAAGTGTTATTATAGCATTGTATAATAAATTTTTTTAAGTTTTTAAATAGGTTTCATCATAACAAATACCATGTACAAATATCATGGAGTTTCATTAGAACAAATGCTATAGACTATGTAACATTATAGACTTGTAAACTAACATCTTAAATCCATCCCCTAACTAAATTAAACTTATATATAAAGATCTATCTTTATTCTGGAGTGAGAGGGATCAAATTTTTTCACTCTATGCTAATTTGCAAATTAGGATATTTGATCTATTTGAACGCTTCAGAGATCCATAGTAAAGATAGATATATGCTAGTTTAATTTCCCTTTTAAATAAGCTACATTCCATGGGAATACCATGGGTCAATACCATTTATTCTCAATACCATGGGTCAATACGATGTGCCATCTTTATTTTTATTAATATTAATATTAAGGTTAATAATGTTTTTTCTACTATAATATTAATAATAATTTCGCCCATAGGTTTACCTAAATAAAAATCTCTTTTTGAATGTCGTAAATATAAAGTGATTATAAGTTAAATATAAATTGTTAATTTTTATCTTACATCTAGTTTATATATATTTTATTTATTGACCATATTTTTTATAATATGGTATTTGTCCCATGTATTGTTCTGGTATAAATGGTGTTTAGCTCCATAGGGCTTCACCTAAATAAAACCTTCTTTTTTGAGTTTTCTTTAAATATAAAGAGGATGATAGATATAAAATAGAATTTTATTTTATACATCTTCTAGTTCATTTGTATTTTTATTTATTTATCATACCTCTAATTTATTTATTATATTTATTTTTTGAGTGTCCATAAAGCTCTTTATATTTTGAATTTATATTGTGTTTATACATAATAATAATTAGTTTGATTTTTAAATAGAGTAAATATTAAATTAAAAATGTTAAATGTTTACGTTTACATTTACGTTTAGGTTTAACTGTTTACATGAAATCTACACGATACTGGGTTGTAAATTTGCATTTACTATTACATTTACGTTTACATGAGATCATTTGCATTTACTATTACATTTACGTTTGCATGAGATCTACTCCATACTCGACTACAAAGGGCCTCTTGCGTAACTATTATTTTTTAGTTTTATTTTTATTTTAATTTTAAATTATTTGACCAGTCAACATAACATTACATTATATTACATAATTTTTATAATATCATTGTCATATTCAGCTATAGAACACCTCTCACATGATTAATGACCCCAACTAGGTACAAGTCACACTTACAACACTCTCTATAAAAATGCATTGAAACAATACATTTCTCCCATTAAAATAATAATAAGACTTACATGGATACAAAGCATACTTATATAAAAACATCATCTTTTAGAAAAAATAAATTGAAACATTAACATACTAAAACAATACATTTCTCATGTTAACTTTAGGAACATCATTAACTCTAATAACGTGCTAAATTACACAAAAGTCCATTTAGACCAAACATAAAAAACCGTCCACTAAAAACTTGAACCTTCCTTATAATGTGGTTGAAATACTCACTCTTTTAAGTTATAAGTTTTTAACCTTCCTTATAATGTGGTTAAAATACTAGCTCTTTTAAGTTATAAAAGTTTTCGTAGATTAGAAATAAATTCAGGTATCATAGGTATAAAATTACAAGTGGATTAGAATCGATACCATAGTTTAATGTTTATTTTAATTTTAATAATTGACCAGTAACATAACTATTATATTATATTACAAATTTTATAATATTATTACCCATATCAACTATTAAGCATAGTTTAATTTATATTAGTTTATAATTTTGACCAATCAACATAACTATATTATATACATAATTTTTATAATATTATTGTCCATTTTATTTAGAGCATCTCTCACGTGATTAATAACTCCAACTAAGTACAACTCACACTTACAACACTCTCTGTAAAAAAATACATTTCTCCCATTGAGATAATACTTTTATTTTTTTTAAATTATAAAAGTTTTTGGAGATTAAAAATAAATTCAAGGATGATAGGTATAAAAGTACAAGTGGATTAGAGTCCATGCCACAAAAATTGAGAATTTCTGCCTAGCCAACTAATATATTATTTATATTCAAATAGAATGTGAGAGATAAACTTTAAAAGATCCAACAAATAGGGTTTATATTTCAGATGGTAATATACATGGTTTTGGCACCGTCACTGCACTACAGGACGATCTTTTTCCGAGTTTATATATGGTTTAGAACTTTACAGTAGGACAACTTGTTTCACGCTTACTTTGTACCGATGTCTCTCTTTGAGTGGTGAGTGGTCGCCTTTTTACCTGAAGTCCTTGAAATATATTTTTTTTGTTGCTGTTTCCTTAAGTGTTTTTTCGTTGTTGCGGTTATTTATTTATTTTTATTTTTTTAATTAAGATTTTCATAGTTGTAATTCATAAGGATAAATTCGTTTAGAAAAAAAAGAAATATATAAATTATATTTTCTAGACAATCATAACCTTATCCATCATCTAGAGACATCACACTCACTTTATATATGAAAATACCAATTAACAATTATTTCCAAACTTTACCACTTTATAAAATTTAAGGAAAATGTTGGTTTGAAAATCATATGGTGGGAGTCAAAAAGCACTGCTCACGCAATATAAAGCAGTAATATAAAGATCAAATTTATATATAAAAGTTGATTATTATTTTTTAATTCTTAATTTTTGAAAAAAGTTGGTAACCAAAATTAATAATATAATATTTAATTAAAATTTAAATAATAATATATATATATAATATATATATATGTATATAATATATATTATATTTATTTTATTTTTAGATTTAATTATTACATAATTATTTATTAATATCAAAATATCGATAAATTATATTAAAAATAATGAAACAGTTTATAATCAAATGTCTAAATATTACTTTTACTATATCTGGAATTCTCGCAAGTTTTTGACATTTTTTTTAATATTATTAATAAGAATAAACGTAACTATTCTAAATAATTATCATATTGCCAGATAGTATTACAATAATATATTTATTTCGATATTTTTTATTTATATTAATTATTTGTGTTTATTTGAGATAAATTTTTTAAATTTAATTTTAATTATGAATATTATTAAGTGATTGATAATGGTTTAATAATCTGAAATATTTTAGAATATTTTTAATAATAGTTATAGATTAAATATTGAGATCTATATCTAAAGTAGTTATGTTTTTTTAGTTTTTTATTAAAATGATTAATTAAAAAATTGGCACATGAATATGTCATATAAATATGAATTATGATTTTTTTGGGTATGTGGTTTTAAGAAGAAAAGCATAGAAAGATTTGGAGCAATGGAACATATTCTAAGCTTTGAATTTATGATGAATAAGCCAAGGCAATGCTTCATGGAAAATAGACTTAGCAGTGTTATACACTATATCCAATAAAATCGAATCTTTATATGTATATTTAGAAGGTTGTTTATCAAATCTATATATGTATATTTAGAAGGTTGTTTATCAAATCTATATATGTATATTTAGAATGTTGTTTATCGAAATATATATTTAGAAGGTTGTTCAGGGATTTAATCAAAATTTCTAATTCCAAATATATTTTTATATGATTATAAACTTTAAAAAATAAAATTTATTTTTTTATTTCTATTTTTAGATTTAAAAATAAAATATATTTTTACACATTAAAAATTAATTTCTATTTATAAAGAAGGTTATGATATCAGTATAATATAATACATCCACAACCAACTATACTATAATAATATGAAAAGAATGGATACTTTATCATATGTTCTGTTTCAACATCCACAACCAACTATACTATAATAATATGAAAAGAGTGGATACTTTATCATATGTTCTGCTTCGACAACTGCATGCTTGAAACTCCGGATATCGTATAACCCAATGCGCAGCGGAAGAGCAAGTCAAGGTGCCTTCTTCTTCTGGTGCAGCCTAGCTATCAATCTTGCCGAGATGTGATATTATACTTCCTGCATGATGAGTATGTCCAAGGAAAACTTCGGTAGAACATGCGGAGGCTTCGTCGTGCTATACATCCAAATGAAGGTGCCAGACAGTGAGGCATACTAGTCAACTATGTCTATTAGTGCCTCCATTGCTGCCTTCGACATGCACGGTGGATCCTATTTGAATATCATCTTGTAAACTGGGGTGAAAAAATGATCGGATAGTCATGTGATAATTCCTCTAAAGCTAGATGCAGAAAACATCTTTCAATAAGTGTTCATAGCAGTCTCTGTTGGTGTCCATTCCCACTTCAAGCCCAACAACTCCTGTCGGGCGTAGATTTCATCCAAGATGTAGGCGGACATGTAGATTTCTTCTTGCATATCTTTGTGTGGTTGTCGAGGCCTTGTTACTTGTTCCTTCAGCTGATGACCCAACATGTGGGATTAGTTTCATGCTTTGCCCTCTCTAGCCAACTGGTCCAGTGCGATCACCCAACTCTATGGCAAGGTTTTCGTGCTTTATTGGTCATACAGTCAAAATGCAAAAATGACCAAGTATTGATACGCCTTCCACAATATCTTCGTCTTGTAGACCTAGTTGGGTGTCATCTTGAATTTAGTCGACTCCTTCACTGAGTCCTTCAAAATGTCTCTGGAGTTGGCATTGCTCCTGGGTAAGATGAAGGGAGTCTCGATGATGGTCACGGGCTCCACATTTGATACATCTCGTCGTAATCCTATGCCCTGAAGGTAGCGATCTCCATCCCGCTAACACTGCTTAATATCATCGTCTTGGGATCAATGTGCAAGATGATCCAATGTATCATGTTTGCACATGGGAACACGGGATACCTGCATGCAATCCAATACAAGCTGAACTTGTGGATGTTCACATACACTTGGCAGTCTTTGAGGTCTTCCCCAAATGTGCCCGCAAATGCATCGTTGACTTCTTTCCATTTCAGATTGATGTCCTTGTCTAGAATAGGCTTGGTATCTTCATAGATTGGTAGACCTGCAGACACTCACTCAACTGCTGCTTCAATTACACTTCTGTTAGTGTCTTTTGTTCCTCCTGTCTTAAAGGCCATTGATCCTAAACTGCAAAGGGGAAGACGACTACCTGCTATATCTAGAGACAAAGCAACATTCATGGCAAGAAGTGTGTCAGTGAAAACCAAAGCAAACTTGAGGAGAGACATGCAACATACCTGCAGATTGATTGGTAGCGATTGCACAATTTCTTCTAGGAGGCTGGCTGACTGGCTTCCATAACTACGCAAACGTAGCCTAGGTTGCTTGGGGAGGTTGAATGACTATTGGAATTGCACAATGAACAATACAGGCTAGCTGAATGGCTACTAAAATTGCACAATGCGCAATTTTACCTGGCAGTGGTTGTAGGCCCAGTGAAATAATTGCACAATTTTCTAGGGCAGCAATCATTGTCCCTCATAATTGCACAATAAAAGCCTAGAGGACAACTCCTAGGCATAAATGTGCATTTCCTGAGAGGGATACAGAGCCTTCCTTCTCGGGATTGCACAATGTTTTCTTGGTGAGGCAGAGTCTAGGCCAAGGCTGCCTAGAACCGCTGATTGGCAATAACACGATTCAAGTGAACCTTCTGCTTACCACTACCATGTGGGACAGTGATCCAAGGACAGTAACCCTATCAGAGGGTTTGATGCAAGCTCAACAAGCAGTAGAAAAACTCACAGAACAAATGGTTTCTCGAGAAAAGTATGAAGAATTACAACAACAATTAAGGAATGTCAGTTTATCCGAAAGTCAGGCTTTTGAAGGATGGCGGAAGGAAGAAGAAAAAGTCACAAAGGTAACTCATAGGTTAGATGTAGTTATCAAGCAGATGGATACCTTATGCTCTTTGTACACTGACGTCGTAGCATGTAGAGCCCCTGCGAAGAATTATGCCTTGTTTTTAATGGAACAATATTTGCAATTGAAAATTAAGGCTGTCAAAGCAGGAGCCCCTATACAAATTAATACTATTGATGATTTTATAAATTGTTGTAAGCACTATGGAGCAAAGGTTCAAAGATTATTGTGTGATTATATCTGCATAACCTTATGTTAGATCAAGAAACAGAGCAGAACCTCAGCCCTTTTGTTGGGGATATCCAGCTACAGGCATTTATTTCGTTTGGAGTTAATCAAATCAAATGGCTTAAAGCCTATAATTCCTTCCAAAGGCAAGAAAACAGATTAGATTTATGGGTAAGAGCTGAGCCTAGAAATCTAGTGAAGTTATGGAGGGAACATAGGAACCTCATGAGGACTCGAGGCGTGATTAAAGCATTAGGACCCATTCATACAACAATCAATCGGCAAGGGATAGAATACTTCTTTACCATCAAAGACCTTGCCATAGACGATGCTAAATTTCGATATCAGATTTCTAATCCGAATATCCAACTCAGGGAACCATTTAATTATGAGAACTTTAAGTTAGTCGCTGATCGCTTGAACCTCTATGGCGAACTTATCTTGAGGGCAAGGCCATCTTGGTTAGGATATAGGTCCTGGAGTCCGATTATTTGGCACCCTACACTTGGATACCAAGCCGTGTATGAGATGCCGGAGGGAAAGACTGGCCATCCTTTTGAACACCTAGTTAGGCATCATGGCTGTAGACCACCACATGAGATACCTTCTCCAGCCTACTCCCTCACTGCCTTACATGTCAACTACAATGTTTGCATGAGGGCATGAAAAAGGGTAAGCAAGGGGGTGTGTGGAGTATTGAAAAATGTATGTTTTTATCGATTATTTTGTCATCTTTTCTTTAAAACACATAACCTCTTTGCATCATGAACTAGGTAGATAATAAGGAATCATGTGAAAATCTATGGGATTTATATGCAACACAAAAATACTAATAATTGCCATTTTCTTATGCAAGAAAGGTAAAAAAACAAAATATTGCCATCCCAAAAGAAAAGACAAGGCAAAGTTAAATGTTGTCCCTTTGGCAGGGAACCACATGCAAACAAGGTGATCCAAATTGAAGCGTATCAGCCAAGGAAAGGAAAAGGAGATATCGAATCGGCGTAAGAGAACAAATGGATAACTGGGAATTAACAGTTTGGTGAATCCCTTAGGATCCTTTGATCCTGAGGGATTGCTATCTTAACTATTTTTGCATCATTGATATCTTCGCTCGACTGTTATAAAAAGGGGCAGCACTACTAGCCCGGGGGATGATCTATTGTTATTTTTCTATGTAACTCTTCTTTGTATCTCAAACTTTGATCATCGACTCTCGTTGAGAAGTGATCCACTGTAACTCTGCTTTGATGTTTTAATATAAATTTGGTTGTTGTTCCATCTTTGATCTTGGAGTAATCTCAAGCGGTGTGTCCCTGGAGGCTAAGGGCCCAGCCCTGGTGGAACACTTGCTCCTATACTATTATCTCTAATTCGTGTGCAGTTTTCATTAGCAGCTTTGTTCGGTAATCTGATGTGTTTTGTTATTTTACATCACAGTCCTGTTATATTTGATTTATGTTCAACTGAGTAATATTGTTCTCTGTAACAGGAATGTTGTATTGTTCATTCGGACTTTGTAATGCATTGTTGTTCCTTTAATCATTGATATAAAATTGTTGTCCCTTACAGAATGCTATCACTGTTCAATTACAGAGTAACCATGTTGTAACATTCATAAGTTGGTATTACTATATTCATCTATGGTTTATACTTAATCGTGATTGTTGTCCAACTGACGTTGTTGTTCCATTACGAATTACAATCGTTATTCTTTATAACTGAGATTGATACCTGTTGTATCGAAGTCAGATTACTGTTTCTTTTAATATTAAGCATGCCATGTGTGTCATTTATCTTGGTTCATTGTACATTTACATTTGACTCTAGTTGATGTTCTATATTTCATTGCCTATTAGTTGTCGTTCTATTTCTGTTTGCTGTCTGATTTATTCTTAGAGTAAAGATTGCTATCCGACTTCTATAGGATATGATTGCTGCATTTATTTCTGTATATTAAGGTTTTGTTGTTTATAAGAACTAGTTGTTGTTCCATTTCTTGTTATTTGCGTTATCATTGCTTTGGTGTGCATAATGATCTGAGACTAGTGAGCATTGACATTCATTGTCTAGTTCCCAGGTTGATGATCTGTTCCTTGATTATCTTTAGTTACATCAGTTTACAAGGGATGAGTTACCGTTACTGTACCCTTGACTGATAAATTTCTAGAGTTTTCTGAATGCATGATTTAAGGCTTAAAGTGCTTTGTTGTAAGTAGATCTTGTTTTAACCATCCGTTTACTCTTGTATTCTAAGCACTATACTACTAGCATTACTCTGACAAATGATCGCCTCAAACTGAGTACACTCTTTGAGATAACAAATTGTTCCTAGATTGATAAGTTAATGTGAGGTAAATAGAGGTGAAAAAGAACCTTTTTACTGCTCGACATTTTGGCACTGTTGCCGGGGAAGAGTGTAGCCATTTGTTTCTTTTCCAAAGTAATGTAAGAACCTGTTAGGAAATAATTGGGTGTTAAAAATGGAAAGTAAGAACCTGCGTGTGGAGTACGTAGTAGGCCTGCTCCTCTGCCCGTTTTCCTGCAGATTTGTTGTTGTTTTGTTTGGGTAGAACTTAGCAGTTGATTTGTGTGCATGACTAAGCAGAAAAGCCTGAAATGAATCCCAAACCTCTACCCAAGCCTAATAAAGCTAAGGGGCCGGTGACCCTTGGTCGATCAACCTTTATAGATGAAATCCTTAAGAAAATAGAATCTCATCCCTCAGTAGGACCTAGAAAAGTTACTTCTAGACAGCCTACTAGTTCCCTTCAGGCCACAAGATCACCATCTGTAGCCTTTGCTGAGGTGCATAGTCAAACCGAAGAGCAATATTTTCAAGAAATTGAAAACTCTAGCCCAAAATAATTGCAGGAAGGGAACCTTAGTAACCTCTATGAAGGAAGAGGAGAAACAGGAGAAACTGAAGAACCAATATCTCCTCTTGGGGTAATTCAACCATTAAGTAGCCCAGATAAGGGAAGCGCTACAAAAATAATTTATAACGAAGTTGAAGAAACTCAAGAACCTGAACCTCCCCAGAAATTAGGCACTCTCATCATCCGAGATAAAGGAATTGTTGTTAAGGCCATTCCCGTTAGAGCCATTCCCCCTCGAAAACCTAGGAATAATCCCCTACATATCCCAGAAGGCTATTGGCATATATTTGACCAAATGGCCTAGAACCAGCCAAACACCCAAACCTCTACACTGCAATACCCCATTGTGGATACTCCAGCTAATGCACCTACGAAAGCAATTCCTCTCCATCATATCCCTACATTCCATGGCCTTACATCAGAAGATCTGGATGCATTCTTATTTGAATTTGATGTGTTGTGTAAAGGATATGACTATACCACCGATCCCCCGAAACTGAAATTAGATTCCTCTACATTAAAGGGGTTGCTTTAAGATGGTTTATGGGATTGGGTGGTGGTGTTATAAATAACTGGGACCAAATGAAAGAGTCTTTTCTAAAAAAATATCAGGATTATTGCAGGTCTAGAGAGTTAAAGGATGAAATATTTCATATGGTAGCTAGACCGAATGAAACATTATAAGAGTATGTTGAACGTTTCCAGTATAATCTTCAAATATCTCCTTATGCATCATTACCATTACCTGATAATGTATTAAAAACAAAATTAATTAGGGGAATGAAGGAACAATGGATTGAAACACTAAATATTATGGGAAAAGGAGATATTTATCGGGAAAATTTTGCTGACATTATTAATCTATGTATCAGGAGCTTGAGAGGCAACACCAGACTAAAACCAACAGAACATGATCTATTTGCAAGAGATAACAGAGTTTCTGCAGAAGGAGTAACTCGTGTAGAAATTGGAAATTTATTAGAAAAATTTAAAACTGACATATTGGGGACACTGACAACACAACTTGATATTATGTAGGCCAAACAAAATTAAGTAGAGGCAGAACAAAATTTGGCAATCTTCTGTCCCAGATGCAAAAAGAAACACAGCCATAAGGAGTGTCCATTAGATGTAGTCCAAGTTTGTGCCATTTGTACAAAAGATCACTCTACAGAGAGTTGTCCCTCACTTCCCAGATTGAAAGCAGTATACAGGGAAGCAGAAGAAGAGCCAGAATTGATGTATCTACTCAACCAATGACATCAATGGTAGCCGTGACAATTAGGTATGTTCTCAGACCCAGCTTCTTCTTTTCAGCCTCCATAATATCATGCTCAACAATATAATAAAATGTGGCAAAATCAACCTCCCTTCCCGAATTGGTCACAACAACCACTTTCTTCATCATCTCCATGGCCGAATCAAGCAAGCCAACCCAATTGGCCAAATGTTCCTTATACCTCACCATATTGGCAAAACAATGTATATCCAGCACAATGGACCCCTCCTACTTCACAGAGTCAAGCCTGGCAGAAAAACTGGTAAAGTCCGATGAATCAGACAGTAGGAACCATTCCGCTCCCTC
Source organism: Pinus taeda (assembly GCA_000404065.3). Lineage (NCBI taxonomy): Eukaryota > Viridiplantae > Streptophyta > Pinopsida > Pinales > Pinaceae > Pinus > Pinus taeda. The sequence goes on from APFE031398893.1 coordinate 117,993, forward strand.
AACCTACACTGGAAACATTACAACAAAACCACCAGTCTAACCTAAGACCGCAACTCCCAGCCCAACCCAACCCTAATCCGAATAACAGACCGGTCCAATCTATTCAAATAATTGAAACACTAGAGATAGGAACCGATCTAAGGGAGTGTAATGATCTTCAATTAAGATTTGGGCACATCATTGAAACAGAGGGAGATAAAACTCCTCAAGTTGAAAATCAGTTACCTATAGAACAACCACTAAAAGAAGAGGATGTGACCAGACAACAAATCCATGATCAAGTGACCACATCCTCTCCCCCATTGCCAGAATGATTAATTATACTGTGACCTATACAACATTTTGATTTTAACATTATGGAAGAACTAACAAATTTGTACATAAAAATCCCACTCCTCCAAGCCATTCAAGACATCCCGATATATGCAAAGACTATCAAAGAGCTATGTATAAAGAAACCAAGGAGGAAAATAACAAATAACCCAAAAGTCCAAGAAGTTGGCACTCTATCCGACCTATTATCAGGGAAAGAAACACCCGTTAAATATGAAGGCCCAAGAAATCCAATAGTAACTATACAAATCAATGGACAAACCTTCTCAAATGCCTTAGTTGATTTAGGAGCTGCAACTAATATCTTAACAACCACCACTTGCGGAAAACTGGGCATTACATTAGTAGAGCCAACCTCCACTTTATTAGAACTGGCTAACCAATCTATGGTTAGGCCAGAAGGCACACTACATGATGTCATGGTATCTGTTGACTCCTGGGAGTATCCTAATGATTTTCTGATAATAAACCCCAAAAACCGACTTGATGGACATCCATTGATTTTAGGCAGACCTTGGCTTGCAACTGTTGACGCTTACATTGGCTGCCGACAAGGCAGTATGACCATAACTAGGGGGGAAAATATCAATAACCTCGCTTTATATCCTCCAGCGCAGCCAAGTGTCACAATAATAAAAACTAACAAGCATCCTGTATCATACCTCACCGAAAATATTAGATCTCCATTAACCATAGAAGACGCCCTCGATTTCAAAGACCAAATAGAAGATGATGCCATTAACAATTTTATTAGCCAAGCTGAATCTAGATCCCACATACAATTGCACATGATAGAAGCAACATTCGATAATAAATTAGAAGAGGATCCTCTTAAAGATACACACGATCAAACAATACCTACTATGTTTGTCTCAAATAGCAAAATTTTAGAAATTGAGCCAGGAAGAGAAGAGAAGCTCATCCAACTACTAAGGAAATACAAAGAAGCATTTACATGGGACTATCCTGATATGAAAGGAATTGATCCCCAGTTATGTACACACCACATTTACATAGAAAAAGAAGCAAGACCTATTCGCCAACCACAAAGGAGACTTAATCCTCATCTAAAAGACGTTGTAAAAGATGAACTTCAAAAAATTTTAGATGTGAACTTCATCTACCCTATCTCCAATAGTAAATGGGTCTCTCCACTTGTTGTGGTACCAAAGAAGAATGGAAAGTGGAGGATTTGTGTGGATTATAGAGAACTAAATAGAGCAACAAAAAAAGACCACTTTACCCTTCCATTCATTGACCAAGTATTAGACACTTTGGCAGGAAAGCAATTATTTTCTTTCTTAGATGGCTTCAGTGGATACAATCAGATTCAGATTGCCCCTGAAGACTAAGAAAAAACCACTTTTACTTGTCCTTGGGGAACATTTTCCTACAGAGTTCTACCTTTTGGCTTATGCAATGCCCCTGCCACATTTCAAAGGGCTATTCTCAGCATCTTTTCATATTTAATAAATGAAGGACTCGAAGTATATATGGATCATTTTACACCACATGGAGATGATTTTGACCCAGCATTGGACACACTGGAAAAAGTCTTGCAGCACTGCATTGCCACCAGGATTTGTTTGAGCCATGAAAAATGCTATATGATGATGACTGAAGGACTTATTCTAGGCCATTATATCTCAGTAGCTGGCATATAGGTAGACCCAGCCAAAATTCAAATAATTTTGCTAATTCCCACTCCTACCACTCAAACAGAGGTATGTAATTTTCTTGGATTTTCTGGTTATTATAGAAGATTCATAGAACATTTTTTGCATATTGTTGCACCTCTATATGCACTGACAGGTAATGTTGACTTTCTTTGGACAGAAAAATTCGACCGTGCTTTCCAGGATCTAAAAAAGCTTGTGTCAATAGCCCCAGGCCTTAGAGGTCCAAATTGGGACCTGCCATTTCAAATTTCATCAGATGCCTCAGATACAGCTATTGGATCAGTCCTTGGGCAGGAAGAAGATAAAAAACCAAATGGGTTGAAGTAGAGGCATTACCAAGAGCTACAGAGGATTCCGTCATACAGTTCTTGTTCCATATATTTGTCCGATATGGGCTTCCAAGAGATATAATTACAGATGGTGGACCACAGTTTGTTGGTAACAAGATTGTTGCAACACTAAAAAATTATCATATCCATCATAAAATTACCACTCCATACCACCCACAGGGAAATGGTCAAGTAGAAAGCAACAATAAAATAATAGAAGCAATCCTAACAAAAACCATTACGTCACACAGACACGATTGGGCTGCAAGATTACCAGAAGCCTTGTGGGCTTATAGAACAACATGGAGGAGCACTACCAGCTATTCACCATACGATTTGGTGTTTGGAAAGGAACCCTTCTTTCCCATAGAATTCGAAATCCAAACACTGTGAATAGCACAAGAAGTCGGTCTAGATCTGAACAAAGCATAGATTAATAGATTACAGCAGATCAATGAGCTAGATGAAATCAGGCACTCTACCCTTCAACACACTGCATTAATCCAATAGCAGCGAGCTAAATGGCATGACGCTCTCATTAAAAAGAAAGTCTTATGTGAGGGAGATAGGGCGCTCCTATATGATTCCAGGTTTCAGGATTTTCCAAAGAAGCTTCAGACTCATTGGATGGGGCCATATGAAGTCCAGAAGGTACATGATAATGGCACCCTCACTCTAATCACCATTGACGGTTCTGGACATACCTTCAAGGCAAACGGCCACCGAGTTTGACTATACTGCAAACCACTTACTCGGGAATCCTTCTACCAGCAACTCCGTGAAGACTCCGACATGCAAATTTTGAAGGAGGAAGAGAAATCTTCCTCACTTGTGATTCATTAAGTGATTCACCCGTTCTTACATTCTGTACATAATTCCTTTGTTAGCATACATTATTCTCTGTACATATTTTTTTTTGCATTTTCACTTTGCTGTTCCTTTTCAAAGAATCAACAATTCCATAGTTTTTGTTGTTCCTTTTAGAAGGAACAACACCTTCACCATTTCACTGATCCTTTCTTCAAAAGAACAACACTTGCATTTTTCTGTTGTTCCTTTTTCAGAAGGAACAACACTATTGTTTTTGTTGTTCCTTTTCTAAAGGAACAACACTTGTGAGAACTTTTGTTTTCCTGCTAGTCCTTTTCCAAAGGAACAACATTTTCATTTTGCTATTCCTTTTCTGAAGGAACAACACTTTTTGTTTTAGCCGTTCCTTTTTCACTTTCATTTTGTTGTTCCTTTTCCAAAGGAACGACACTTTTGTTTGTTGTTGTTCCTTTTCCAAAGGAACAACATTTTTGGTTTTTGCTGTTCCTTTTCAAAAGAAATGGCACTGGCGTTTTTGCTGTTCCTTTTCCAAAGGAACAACATTTTTTGTTTCTGCTGTTCCTTTTCAAAAGGAACATCACTTGCATTTTCTGTTGTTCCTTTTCCAAATTAACAACATTTTTTGTTCTCTGCTGTTCCTTTTCCAAAGGAACGACACTTGCATTTTCTGCTGTTCCTTTTCTAAAGGAACAACACTTGCATTTTCTGTTGTTCCTTTTCCAAAGGAACAATACTTGTATTTTTTTTCTCTTCCTTTATGAAACGCCAATATTTTCGTATTCCTTTTACTTATGATTGTTCTCCTTGTCATTCCAATTTAAAGATACCTATTGTTCCTGCTATTTTGAGTCTTTTGGAGCACATCGATACATTGATGCAATGCATACAAAACGAGAGCATACTGAAATCAGTAAAGTACATAAAATCGCTATTTTTACAAGAAATTGCTTTGAATTGATAGGAGGAAAGAGGAAAGGACACAATTATTCATCACACTGCTGTCATTATTTTACTAATACTGATATGATTGGTTATCTTTATCATGGCTGTTATTTTTAAAATTCCCATAATCTTCTTTGATCATTATCAAGGAGTAAGAACAAAGGGTATATTTTCTTTTCTATTGAGATGTTAAGACTTCTTCCACCATTCCTACTCTGAAGGAGTGTTGAACCACCCTTTGTGTATAAGTAGGAAAGTACTTTATAAAAGAGAAAAAAAAAGAGAAAAATGTTTATATGATTTGCTAATATGAATTGTCAAATGAAGGAAAGGGGGTCTCATCAAGAGCCAACCTACCATGATCATAAGGAAGAAAGTGAAGTGGAATTCCCACTACGGCCACCACACCAGAGATATGATCCAAGAGGCACATCAAAAAAAATAAAGAGTACTTGGAAGAGGAGGTCTCATCACGAGCTAGCCTATCCACCTTTCACTCCTTCCTAGTGAATGGAATTATGGTTTAACTGGTTACAAGCCATCATAATGACCTCCATTTTGACATTACACAACACTTCCTAAGCATACACAAAGGATCATGGTTCCATGGGTGAAACAAACAACTCTGTCAAGGTTATGGACACTTGTGGGCAACAGAGCTCTATTGATGGTATTGAAGTCACATTCCTTATACACCAATAGCAATCATCAACACCCTTCTTTGTCTTATACCTTTGTAATATGTCAAATAAGATTATGTATATCACTTCCCTGAACCTCTAAACACATGGAAATATATTATAACCAATCATGACAGAAAAGTCGATAATGAATGCATCAGACTTTTTTTTGCATGTCAGATGTCCTATCCCCCCAGCCTCGCATCATATCACAACATTCTCTTATTTATTAAGTGATCCTATTATACACCTCGATTTCTGTAACCTGCTCCTTTTGTAAACATGGCATTTCCGCATATGATGTTCCTTTATGACTCTGTACCAGGACAGTTCTGCATGCCACTCCCTCATTTGACGGCTGAGGACGGCCTATCACATTGTAGGGGGGAAGCGATGACCTCATAATTTGCTGTATACGTGTCAGATTATTATTCAGAAAACATTCACTTGGGAATAGCAAGGCTTAACGGTATATCATTTTTCAATTTGCATGGCTTGTTGTTCTTAAGCTATTTCCGTATTAGGCTCTGCAGGAATTAGTAAGTGACTCAGGATTTGAATGAGCCTTATTTTTTCGTTATTTTCTCTATGTTTCTAATATTTTTAACAGCCTGTTGTTCCATTTCCATCTCTGCGTTTTTACAGTGTGCTAAAACATGGGAGGAAGATCAATTCAGAGAGAACAACAGGTATTGACAGTTTCTGATGCTGCATAGGAAATCCTGGCAAGGGCAGGTGGTTAGTTTATCTTAATCATTTACAAGAATCCAACGAGATCGTAGCAATAAAATTCATGCAGAACTTGCAAGAATATCACTTCATGGTAAGAGGGAGACACATAGCAGTTACTGATGACATAATTGTAGAAGTCTCGGGTTTGCTAGCCACTGAACCTGTGTGGACTCTATGGAAGGAGAGACTGTGAAAAATCATAAAAATCTTCCAAGATGAAGGCCAGAACCTGATAGTCATAGGAAAGGGAGTTCTACTAGCAGCATTAGGAGAGCCGTGGGCAGAATTGGTGAAGGTCATCCAGAGCTACATCACCTGTGAAGGTAGGAAAGACGTGGTAAGACCACAACACCTTAAACTTTTAGCCGTATTGAAACAGAAATGCTCTGTGAATTTACCCGCATTTTTAAATTCCTTACTACATGATGTTTCGTGAAGCATGAAAAAATCACAACATGTAGAATCAGTAGTAAGTCACCATGGGCTAATACGATTGATAGTTAGCCACAACCTTGCTCAGCAATAGAGTAGCTCGGAAGAACTAATTGGCATGATAAATGGGGGACTGACTCTGCCAGCACCAAAACGAAAACATGCTACCAGTACACCAAATAGACCATTGAAACGGAGGAAATCAGTTAGATTAGCATGGATTAGAGGGAGGTTGGAAAATTCCCAAAAGAATACTAGCCAGCCAGTGGAGATAGATGATTCAGGGGACGAGCAACCCCCACAATTGGAAGGGGAAGAGAATGAGAAAGAATTGGGAGGAAATGACGAAGGAGAAACAGAGGAAGAGACCGAGTAGCTTGGGCAGACGGAGGAAGATATAGAGCAACATGGAGAAAGCCCATTGCAAAATCCATTGCAAGAGGACAAACTTTCCCAAATTCTGGCCAATATGGGCGAATATGCTCAACCTCTTAGCCCGCTAGGCCTCCATATTGAAGAAGAACCAAAGGAGCATTCTGCTCAGGACAAAAATGCATCCAAAGAATTGTGCGACAAGGAAGAAAAGTAAGAGAATCATTATGTTCATGACGAAATTATAACTGGAGAGAAAGGTGATGAAGATACAGAAGAGGAACAATTTGTTCCCAGCCAGACTACACTGGAAGAATTTCATGGAGAAGAAGGGGTGGAAAAAGAAGTCACCCAAGAAATAACAGAACCAGCTAGGGTTTTTACTCCTGAGCAACCCGAATAGAACAATGAATGAGTAACCCAGGAAGAAAACCAGGGAATTGGCCAAGATAACAATCCAAGCCTGAGTAAACAGACAATTGTTCCTTCTAAGAAAACAAAAGAAATTAAAAAATTATGAAAAGAACAACAAAGACTGCTGAATGTGATAGCATGACTTTGACAACAAATTAGGGTTTTGAAAATGAGAAAGAGGGAAAAAAGGACTTCGGGGGTAAGACATGCAACCACTCCGGCGAGACCCCTCAAGAAAAAGGTTAGAAGGACCCAAGTCCAGCCTGCCATTCAAAACCTAAAGGAACAACATTCAACTGTTGCCGATGTTGAAGTGCAAACAGATGATATATTGGCCTGCGACAAAGAAGTTTAGACAGAGGCACAACCCTCTGAAGAAATGCAAACCATAAACATGAGACAATGCAATAAGAATATTCAAGTGAACCTTCCGATTACCACTACCATGTGGGATAGTGATCTGAGGACAATAACCCTATGAGAGGGTTTGATGCAAGCTCAACAAGCAGTAGAAAAACTTACAGAACAAATGGTTTCTTGAGAAAAGTATGAAGAATTACAACAACAGCTAAGGAATGTCAATTTATCTGAAAGCCAAGCTTTTGAAGGATGGCGGAAGGAAGAAGAAAAAGTCACAAAGGTAACTCATAGGTTATATGTAGTTATCAAGCAGATGGATACCTTATGCTCTTTGTACACTGACGTCCTAGCATGTAGAGCCCCTATGAAGAATTATGCCTTGTTTTTAATGGAACGATATTTGCAACTGAACATTAAGGCTGTCAAAGAAAGACCCCCTATACAAATTAATACTATTGATGATTTTATAAATTGTTGTAAGCACTATGGAGTAAAGGTTCAAAGATTATTGTGTGAATTCTATCTACATAACCTTGTGTTAGATCAAGAAACAGAGAAAGACCTCAACCCTTTTGTTTGGGATATCCAGTTGCAGGCATTTATTTCGTTTGGAGTTAATCAAATCAAATGGCTTAAAGCATATAATTCCTTCCAAAGGCAAGAAAACATATTAGATTTATGGGTAAGAGCTGAGCCTAGAAATCTAGTGAAGTTATGGAGGGAACATAGGAACCTCATGAGGACTCTAGGCGTGATTAAAGCATTAGGACCCATTCATACAACAATCAATCAACAAGGGATAGAATGCTTCTTTACCATCAAAGACCTTGCCATAGATGCTGCTAAATTTCGATATCAGATTTCTAATCCGAATATCCAACTCAGGGAACCATTTAATTATGAGAACTTTAAGTTAGTCGTTGATCTCTTGAACCTCTATGGTGAACTTATCTTGAGGGTAGGGCCATCTTGGTTAGGATATAGGTTCTAGAGTCTGATTATTTGGCACCCTGTACTTGAATACCAAGCCCTGTATGAGATGCCTGAGGGACAGAGATGCCATCTTTTTGAACACCTAGTTAGGCATCATGGTTGTAGACCACCACATGTGTTATCAGGAAATCTAGTGTCTATACAGAGCTGCTAGTCCCACTAAGATGGGTAGCTATCTTAGAAACAAACAAATTAAAGTTACTTTCATTTCGTTTACGAGAAGTAGATAGGAGAGGAGCAAAGAAGACCAACCTCAATAGCTTGGTTCCCTGCTTGTTCCTTCTCCCCTATGCCAGATCTTTGCTGCTCTTTCCTCGACCACTCTGCTTCGAAGGGTACCTATAAAGTAAAAGCAGCATAATACCTTCAAAGTGCAGAGATCTACAAACATAAACAATATATGACTAGATATATATTGACCACACAAATGCATAAATTATCAGACATACAAGAATGTGGAGGAAAACTTGAATAACTTTATTGATATAAAGATTAGAAGAGAGGATTACAACCCATTGATCTGACCCAGCGTCATCCTCCTAGTATGAAAGCCCTTCTTCACCTCGTGAAAATCTTAGATCACCCAACACTATGATATTCCACCAGGAAACCAACAACACTTCCTTACAAGATACAATATTCCAGCCTCCAACCTCTGGATCTCTGGGATGAGGGATCCATATATAGATATTTGCAGAGGTGTGAGTCAAATCTGGGTTTTTGATTAGTGTCATTCCATTGATATTTCTTGGTTCCACTTGGAGATTTCATTGATCTCTTACTCATCCCCAGGCGAATTTTGAGAGGCAAGTATCATATGAGAAGTTTCTAGAAGATTCCTTAATCATCCACCTAGCAAACTGTCTCTGCCATTTGTCTATTCTTGCTCATCACACCCTATAGAAGGACTTTTCAGTATGCATCGCACCTCCCGTGTGTAGTAGGTGTTATGCATCGCACTTTGACCATGGAGCAAGTGAGATGATCCAGTTTTGACCAGTTCTGAGTAGTTTTTCATGGAGAACTTTTGGGAGATGATGTAATCAGTTTACCTTGCTCCTTTAGGGTATGAAACAACACTTTTAGGGACTTAGAAGCCATTGGTTTATGGACATATAAGATTGGGGTTGCAGTGCCCCAATATGTCTATAACAGTTGCCCCCTAAAGCATGAGGTCGTAAATCTTTTGATGTCCGGTGAAATGCTTTATCATGAGGATCCGAGGTTTTTCGAACTAGAAGGCAACCTGTAATTAGATACAATACAATACATTATCTTCATAATCTTTTCATGATCTAGCGGAGGTGGGCATTCCCATGCTCAATTTTATAAATTCATTTTCATGTACATAGGACAGGCAACCGTCTATGTGGCAGACTGACGATTCCGAGAGAGCCATCATCCTTTGATTTGGATGATCATCTATGCAACAATGATGTACATTTGATGTCTTTATTTTCCTGAATATATCGCAACCTGGATGAATGAAACTAGATCCGAGGTCTTCAAACTCATTCAATTTTTACCCGAAGTACAAGTCGATCCATCTGAAAGTATGTTTTGGAGTCGAACATGGAAAGACATCACCTGACTACCAGCCAATGATGTAGGCTATTAACAGGTGCGAGAGGAATCACCGATAATGATGATGACCCTCAAGGTACGACAGTACAATTCATGTGGTGTGAAAATGGGACTTGGCATCGAACACCATGCGAAATCTTTCAGTCAAAGGCCATTGATGTAAACCTGTTGCTGGAAGTGAGAAACTTGCCATTGAGGCATGCAAGCTTCAAAGTACTGAAAGGGTTATTGCTAGGTCGACTTCTTGGATAATGAGCTATCGTCGACAAGAAGTGACCCATCATAGGAGGGCCTTAATGAATCCCACATCTACGACATGGAATAGAGCAAATGCTTTTATGGAGGTGTTGTGCCTTGCAAAACAACCCCCCATTTCATCTTTATTATTATTCACAAGATCATTAAAATATGAAATGGGTCCCTTTCAAAATAAAATTGATGTCAATAATCCTTACTTTATGAAATTCCAATAAAACTAAGAAAAGCAATATTCCTTTGAAATATTGGAAATAAGGCAAAATGCATGCATCAAGCAATCAAAAGGCCAAACCCCGACCCGATAAAGCTATCGGCAATATCGGCCATCAGCATTCCCTTGTACATCACTATTGCGCCATCGGCCAAAGTCCCGACCCGATATCGGCAATCGGCCATTTCCATAAGCACCATTATCATGCCTATCAATGAAGCCCCGACCCGATAAAGCCATCGGCGACATCAGTGATCGGCGGTTCCCTTCGTATGTCAAGTGCTGCTCATAAGCCTTTCCCCGATCCGATATCGGCGATCGGCAATCGGTGTTTTCCCTTGGCAAAATTTTAATGTGCATAAGTCTTTCCCCGATCCGATATCGGCGATCGGCAATCGGCGTTTTCCCTTGGCAAAACCTTGATGCACACAAGCCTTTCCCCGACCCGATATCGGCGATCGGCGATCGGCATCGTTTGAAGCATGGTTAAATCTATCCTCGCGCCCCTCCCCGATCCGATGAGATAAGGCACAGTTCTCCAAGATAAAGCCGTTAGAATGATTGGAAAGCTCGAATTAATAACAATTAAGGCATAATCATTCCCGCTCGGCCGCCAGTACGCCCATTGCATCAATTAAAAGATCTTTAGGCGAATATTGCACTGGTGAGCATTTATAAGGTGGCAGATCATATACGGC